>SNQJ01S0074320.1:34637-72008 GCA_010110895.2 Picea sitchensis
CTCATGTATCATCTCTTGGTGGCTCTCATTATTATGTTACTTTTATTGATGATTCAATTAGAAAAACTTGGGTTTATTGCATTCGACAAAAATATGATGTTTTTGATACTTTTAAGAAATGGAAAGATTTGGTTGAGAATGAGAAAAGAAAAAGGTTGAAGTGTATTAGATCAGATGATGGAGGTGAATATTGCAATAAGAAGTTTGATGATTATTGTTCATACCATGGGATTCGTAGAGAGAAGACAGTTCTAGGAACACCACAAGAAAATGGCGTGTCAGAAAGGATGAATAGGACAATCATGGACCGTGCAAGGAGTATGATATTGCTTGTTGGGTTGACCTTACAGTTCTGGGAAGATGTTGTAGATATTATTATTTACTTAATAAACAAAGGACCTTCAATCTCTTTGGATGGTATAATTCTAGAGGAGGCATAGACAGGTAAAAAGGTAATTTTTTTTTTTTTTAATACTTTCAGTTGTGAATCATTTGTCCACATTGATAAAGAAAATAGAAAAAATCTCGAGGAAAAATCCAAGAAGTGTACCTTTATTGGATACAGTGTTAATGATTTTGGTTATCGCTTATGGGATTATGAAAATAAAAAAAATCATTAGGATTAGAGATGTCATATTCGATGAGAAGGTCATGTACAAATATCAGTTGCAGGGAAAGAAATAGGAAAAAGAAAAACCAGAATACACAGTGCTTGATGAAATCACTAAAAAAGAAATTCCAAAGGAACCAGAAAATCAAATTGTACAACAACGGGAGAAACATGTACCTCAAACTCCTACAAGTGTTGTTATAATATCTACCATGTTAAGTAGACCCCCTGAACGATACTCTCCTTCATTGTATTATTTATTGTTGATTGATTCTGGTGAACCAGAATGTTATGAAGAGGCAATGCAAGTAGACACCAAAAAGAAGTGGAAGCAAGGAATGAAAGAGGAAATGGATTCCCTGGTAAATAACCAGACTTGGGATTTGGTTCAATTGCCTGTAGGAAAAAGAGAATTACAAAATAAATGGGTTTACAAGTTGAAGGAAGAAGATGGAGGTAAAAAAAAGTACAAGGATAGACTTGTTGTAAAGGGGTTTGCACAAAATAAAGGAGGTATTTGTTTTCAGCCGTTTTTATAACCCATGAAAACTTTACACTCCAGAAGTATGTACACTCCTCCACGCGGGGGAGTGTAGGGGGGGTTACCCCCCTAAGGGGTCCAGGGGAAAGAGGTCCCCTGATGGAGGTTCGGGGGGCAGCGTTCCCCAATGGGGGTTCGGGGGCAAAGCCCCCAAAGGAAAAAATTCCTTGTAAATGTATATTTTAATTTCATAGTAAATCTGGACTGTTCATTATAAGGTCACAAATCTAATGGTAGAAGTTATGTTAGGGTTTTTTTTCCTAGAAGGAAACCCTATCTTATGAGGGAAATGTATTGCGGCTATGTATCATTGTGAAGATTGTATTCTAAGTGAGGAGACTATGAGAGAAAGAAGAGGAAGTTACAATGGGTGAGATGTAGGTTGTATCCCTTCATTTGCTGGATAATAATAAAGGAAGGAACTGACAATTTCTCTGGTGGACGTAGCCCACACCGGGTGAACCCCGTATATCTGTATCTCCACTGTATTTTGTATCTTGTTTTTTATTTCTGAATTTGTTTTATTTTATTGCTATGCAATCCTATTTTTCTAATAGCTAGTACCAGGTTGATGAGGCTGAGGAATAACTATAGGTATGAAATGTTATATTAGGTCAAGTATAGGTGTAAAGGTATGTCTATATGCATGTTTTGAGAGTTACATGTTGATGATTTTATGGTGCATACTTGAGGCATGTATTTGGTATCTTGTTGAGACATTGGTAGATTCTTGAGGCACATCTTATGTGTATGGTGTGAGGCATATTTATGTTACATGTATGAGGTACATTTCTTGGTTATACTGATGCATGTTTGAGGCACTTATTGATGAGGTTATGACACATGTTTGAGATAGATGCATTGTGATTTTTGGTATATGCCTTGAGGAACATATAGGATACTTGGAATATGGTTTGTTGTATAGTATATGCTTGAGGAATATCATGAGTGATATTGAACATGCTTGAGGTATATGCATTGGATGTTATGGTACATTCTTGAGGCATGTATTAGTGATGTTGGTACATGTTGAGAAAGATATCGATGATTTCATGACACATTAGATACATACCTTGGCTATCTTGATATTTGGTTTGGTATATGTCATGGTGATGTGATGCAGACCCCCTCCCTCACCCGGGGTCGACGCGAACTCCCAGTCAAGGATCATTCTAATCAAGAGATGAATAATCTCTTTGGGCTTTGTTGAACCCCCTGTTAATGTTCACAGGTCCTCAATTTTCCTATGCAGGTCCAAGTTATGAACCCGCGGGATCTTACTAAGACCTTTCTCCTTTGAAATAGTTTTCACCCCCCTAGCCCTCTTACTCAAGTGAACACCTCATATGACCCAAGGAAGTGACCAAGCACTAGTCAATAGCGTGCTATTTCATTCCTCTTACGATTTTCTCCAAGCCCTTTTGTTTTAAAAAAAATTGAAAACGATCTTAGCCCCTTTTCCTCCAGTGGCATTGACATATGTCTAAGGGATGTGACCAAGATCGAAGCCAAAAGGTGCTAATTCGGGCTTTTTCCTTCAGCGATTTCCAAACACATACAACCACACAACCTCCGTAAAGTTCCAATCGTCGATGAGGAAGATCGAATGACCCTCCTTTCTCCATGGATCAACGACTCAAATTTTGTTTCGGGCCTCAATGAGTTTTAACCACGCCCAACATACATACAATGTTCACAAACTGCCAATTTATGAAATAATGGGGCATATTAGATGGTTCCTATTTTTCCACCGGATCAACAATTCAGATTATGTCTCTGGTCTTCAACGATTTCCCTTTGGTCATCAAACCACACAACTCTTCATATCTCCCAATTTCAAAACACCAAACAAATTACCCTTCCTCCATGTGTCCCCTTCTGAGAATTCCTTCTAGGAATTTGGTGATTTTTATCTTCCTACACAACAACACAAAGTTACTGAAGCATCGATTTCCTTTGGAGTGGGAAATTGTGCCACATTCTCCCCTTAGTTGGACGGTTAGGATTGACTCTGGGCTTCGGGTCCTTGGGAGTCTCTATCAATGTTGTTGTAAGTTTCTCCTAGAGTGCTAGATCTTCTAGCATGTGCCCTTCACAACGGATGGTCGCGATGACCTCTGGGAGTCTGTTGATTTGAGAGTTCGGGAAATTTCATACTTTCCCTTTGTAGTTCCTCTGGAGTGACGCTTTTATGGAGTGTGGGATCTTCTCCCACGTACCCCTTGTGACGGACAACTGAGATCTTCTTTGTTGTTTCAGAGCTTCAGCTAGCTTTCCTGCTCCACTCCTTGGTTCCTCCAGAGTGCTCCTCCTCTATATTCCTATATCCAACGGCACACATCCTAGCTAATGAAAGGTGTGGATTTCTTCGGGTCTATTGATGATTACAGCTGCGTGAGACATCCTCCACAACATATAATAAGTGAGTTGACCTGAGAGATATCCCATGAGTTGGGTGTGCCCATGATATGGGTGAGCCCATGATATGGGTGTGTGGTTCCTCTCTGGGATGGAGATGGAATGTTGTGTTCCCCTGTGTGGGGTGAGAAATCCCATGAGCTGGGTGTGTGGTTCCTCTCTGAGACAGAGATGGAATGTTGTGTGCCCTTGTGTGGGGAAGCCCATGAGTTGGGTGTGTCGTTCTCTTTGAGACATAGATGAAACGATGCACTAGTATCCTATGTGTAGAGAGTTGAGATGATGTGATACTCCATATAATTCTCTTATGATATGCAGTGAGAAAGAGATATGTTAAGTTGTACATGCTTGTGGCTGAGCACGGAGTGGATGGGCACTAGTGAGTGTGATTCTCCTGTGAGACACGGTAAGATAGATATGTGGACATCCCTGTGGCTAATCATAGATGGATGTTCCCCTAGTGGATGAGAAGTAATGGGTGTTGGCATCACAAGCCACTCCAGGATTGCAGCAAGAGTAAGCCTGATGCCCATAAGTTTATGTCACTATTTGTTGATAAAGGGTGATGAATGGAAGTAAACTCAAAACAATATTGTTCTAACTCGGAAACTAGGCTAGAAAAGCATAAGAAGATGAGGTCTTTGTTTAACTTCAGACAATAAGTTGTAATAAGGGTGAGTAGGAGGAAGAATTTTGTGAGGAAATGCGAAGGCCTGTTGTAGGCATCGAGCTTCTAACAACCTCTAGAAGAAAAACTTGAACATAAGAAACTCTTATATTCAAGAGCAGAAACACTAAAAGAACATAACAACGTTATAATAAATCCTTTATCATAACATAGTCACGACAATTCATGTGAATCAGTCAATCATGAACCCTTTTAGTATGAGATCGAAACTAGATGAAAAAGAGAGCTTCCTTACATTAAACAAGAAAATTTCATATGCAGATACAAAACCAGGAAAACTAGTGCTTCATTAAAACATTACAGTTGGGAGCTCTGCTCTACCATCCATCCTTACAAAAATACAAAAACTGAGTATATATACTCAGAGCAATTCGCCCCCTTGGCAGCAGGAGGGTAGCTGAGACATTAAAGTCCAATTTAGCATGTGCGGGCTCCCCTGGTCAGACGAGGACATCAGATTGGCATGGCTCTTTTAGGAAAACCTGCACAAAGGATGATCTTGGGCAGACTGCTTGCCAGAACCTCCATGCCTTACATTCATGGCTTGAGCTGAGGTTTCATCTACCTGCTCAATTTTCATTAATTTCCTTCCTCCACAGTGGGTGGTCGAGACTTTGAGCATAAGGAACGACCACACGATTGCTTCCCAGGGCTCAGAGGCTAGCCTCCTTTTTATTTTGGCTCCACCCTCAATGTAACCCATGACCATGACCTAGAACCTCACTCCAGAGGCACTTCGACACTTCTCCTTTCGGGAGATTCCACCATTCTAGCATCCAGGATCCTTGGTGACTAAAACTGTGAAACAACCCTCCATATTGGCTATTAGATCTAGATTCAAAATCCATGGACACGATCCATTTTCCCTTGAACACATTGGATCCACACCCCTCATTTGTTTGTCCCCACTCCATACGACCCTGTGATATGACCGTGGGCCCGCACCCAAATATGCCTTCGCATCTCGTGTATCTTGGATGGGAGGGAGTCAACCCTTGTATTTCAAAGTCACGATAGCCGAGATGGCGATTGGACTTAATCAGGCACCAGGTGTCCTTCAAGACTAATGGTCTCTATCCTTTCAAGGATTCTCCTACCGGGAGTTCTCACTCCTCTTCCTCCAACCACCTTTCCATACAACTCTATGCGATGATCGTGGGCCCTCACCCAAAGGCGCCTTCGCATCTCGTGTCTCGTGGATGGGAGGGAGTCGACCCTTGTATTTCAAAGTCATGATAACTGAGATGGCGACCATACTTAATCAGGCGCCATGTGTCCCGACTGGATTTGACGACCATGATCATTTCATGACTTTGGCCAGAAGGGATGAGCCCATGCACTAAACCTCATGAAACTCCGTGGCTCTGGCTTACCCGATGACCGTTGATCTGCTCCATCAATGGATCTTTGCCACTAAAAATAAAAAATGCCCGTCTGCTTGATTTTTAACACGAAAATAGATATTTTATGCATGTTGCGCTTGGGTGCTCATGACTACGACCTATGAATAAAACACATTTGATGGGTTTTCTTAAAACCCATTTCTTTGCATTTTACACCAAGGGCCTGAAATCAAAGAGAAACACCCTGCTTGCAAGAATTGGTGCTAACATTAGCCTCCATGGGGGATAGAGTCGTCCCTGCGATGCTCTAAGAACTCCTTGCAGTTTCAGTGCCTTGATGTTGGGCTATGGAGTCATTTATTAAGCCGAAAATAAACAAAAAAACAATATTTACAAAAACAGAGGAGTCGTCTAAGGCTCAAACAAAACATTTCTTCAGGAAATGCCCATTTAATGGGTCGTTAAAAAATTCTTCACCCTCCAAATCCTGCAACTTGTACGTGTTATTTAAGAATACTTCAGAGATTTTGAAGGGCCCGATCCAGAGGGATCTTTCTTTGTTGGCCCCTATTCTGCCTGGGTGCATCCCACTTAAGGACCAAATCTCCCAGCTTGAATTCCTCCTTCCTGAACTTCCTGTCAAAGGCCTACTTGATCTTCTGCTGATGACTATGAGCTATGTCCATTACCTGCTCCCTTATCTGTTGCACTTCCACCACTTGATGAATTATTTTGACCACATGGTCTGGCTCTCCTTCATGATCTTGAAAGAATTTCACTACAGGTAAAGTGAGATGAGTGGGAAACACAACCTCCATCCCATAAACAATTTGAAAAGGTGAGGTGCCTAGGGACTTCTTTGTTGTCACTCGATCGGCCCATAGAGAGAATTTGAGCTTTGAATCCCAGGCCCTCTTATTGTCTTCCAATAATCTTTTAATGAGTTTGATTAGACTTTTATTGGAAGATTCTTCCAGTCCATTTCCTTGAGGATAATAGGGAGTGGAGTGAATTAGTGAAATCTCGAACTGCTCACAGAACTTAACCAAAGGCTTAGACTTGAAAGAAGCAGCATTATCAGTGACAATTCTGTTGGGACAGCCAAATCTGGCTATGATATCCTCTAGGAAGCTGATAATTACCTTGTGTGAAGCAATCCTGGTGGGGGAATCTTCTATCCACTTGGTGAAATAGTTTGTTGCAGTCAGGATCCATCTGTGCTGGCCACTTGAAGGAGGATGAATTTCGCCAATGAAGTCCAACCCCCACTGTTGAAAGGTTGTTGAAGCTACTAAAGGCTTTAGTGGCAGAGATTTGAGCTACTGCTTTCCTGAGAACCTTTGGCATTTGATGCAAGCTCTGACTTCTCTGTAGACATCAGTGAATAAGGTGGGCCAGTAGTACCCAACCTTGATAATTTTGTGAGCTGTGGTCTTCCAAAAATGATTCCCTCCACAAAGGCCACTATGGAAATCAAACATAACTTTTTGGGCTTCCTGTGGGTTCAGACACCTCAGAAACACCCCTAGAGGGTCTCTCCAGTACAAGACTTGGTCAATAAGGCAATATCTGACCGCCTTGAGCTTTAAATCTCTTGCCTTGCTTTGTCCCATTCCATCAGGAGGCTTCAACTCTTGCAGAAATTACAAAATGTCTCTGTACCAGGTGCATTCTGCTAGTGATAAGCCACCCTAAGAGATTTTGTTGGACGACTTAGCTTGTTGATTTTCTGAGAAAGCATTGATGAAGCTAACCCCCAAGGCCTTGCAATTAGATTCAACCAACAACTTGGCTAAACCCTACCCTTTAACCGACTTTGTGGGATTTATCTCCAGGTCAAACTCAAGGATCTTGGCAATCCATTTACCTCTTCTCCCATCTATGTCAGGCTGTATAAGGATGTCTTTCATAGAGGCTGAAGGAACGTATGTAGTCACTCTTGAGTGAAAGACATAGAATCTGAAAGCTTTGAGAGATTTCACCAAGGCATAGGCATGTTTCTCCATGATCTCATACCTAATTTTTGCATCTCTTAATGCCTTACTGAAGAAAGAAATGGGTTGCTCTCACCCTTTCTCATTTTTTTGCAATAAGACCGTTGCTACTGTATCAAAAGAAGCAAAAGAAAAAACTAGGAAATCCTTGGAATAATCAAGACTGATCAGCACATGTGCCTCAGTCAATGCCTTTTTTATTTGGACAAAAGATTCCCTGGGTTCAACAGTCCATTTTACTTTGTTTCCCTTTCTGAGCATGGTTGTGATGTGTTTCACCAACTCAACAAAATTTGAGATGAACCTCCTCAGAAAGTTAATCTTCCCTAAAAAATCTTGGACTTCCTTTCTAGACCTGGGAAGTGATAGGGTATGAATTGCCTCTACCCTATTGGGATCAATTCTCACTCCCTCTGCTGATACTATATGGCCTAACAACTTCCCCTCCTTCATAGAAAACAAAGATTTCTTGGGATTTAAAGGAAGGCCAAACCTACGACATTTCAAGAAAACTTTCCTCAAGTGACAAAAATTCTCTTTATCAGACCCGAAGAAGACTGTGATGTCATCTAGATAGATCACCACAAACTAATATTTCTCCCCGATGAAGGCTATGTCCATGGCTCACTGAAATGTTGCTCCTCCATTCATTAATCCAAAAGGAATTTTGGCATACATGAATGTTCCCCAAGGAGTGGTGAAGGCTATTTTTTCTCTGTCCTCAGGCATGAATGATATTTGATTATAGCTAGAAAAACCATCAATCATGGATATCCTAGATGCACTAGTTACCCTTTGCAATATGTGTTCCATGTTGGGTAAGGGATAGTTGTCTTTATTTGAGCTCCTGTTCAGGTTCCTGAAATCAACACAGAGCCTGATTTCTCCACTTTTCTTCCTTACTGGGACCAAATTGGCCACCAACTCAGAATATCTCAAGGGGACAATGATTTGGGAATCTAACAACTTCTTCACTTCTTTCTCCATGACAAGAAAAAACATGGGATTTATTTGTCTTAGCTTCTGCCTAAATGGCTCAGCCTCTTCCTTCAGTCGGATGTTGTGTTCAATGACAGATGTGTCATATTTCTTGAGGTCTTCATAGGTCCATGCAAACACATCAACAAATTCTCTTAATAACTCGGTATATTCGGCCCTCTGTTCTTTGGTCAAACTACTTGACAACTTGACAAACTTAGGCTCCTTCTGGGTGCTGATGTTGCACTTTGCTGTATCAATATCTCCATTTGAAACCCTACCCTTTACTGCCACATCATTCCCATCGAACAGTCTTTCTAAAGGGATCAGTCCCTTTAGAATGTGATTTCTAGGCATATGAATAATATGGTGATTAGAAATTTTATTTAAAAATACCTCAGGGTGAGGGTGACTTTCGAGATCAAGATCCTGATCAATGTGCAATGCAGAAAATTCATCGACAGACTAAAGAAATTTTTTGATTTCAAGATTATCTTTGAATACCTTCCAATGCTTGATATTTTCCAGTACAGATGGCCTATATCTTATCTCAACATCATATTTGATCTTAAGCGACAGAGGGATCTTGAATAGACTAGATGAGACAACTAAGGAATCATCCAAATTATTTTCCTCTCTTCGAATAAAAGAAATGTTGAAAGCTGAGAAGAAATTAACAATCAGGTCCCACACCTCATTTTTGTAACTCCTGAGCCGAGGATTCTTAGCCCGATAAGCATTTCTAACTTGCTGGATTATCAACTCAGCATCTCTGAACACTGCTACCCCCTCAATTCCCATTTATTTTGCGGCCCTTAAACCTAGAAAAAGAGCTTCATATTCTGCTACATTATTGGAAGCTTCAAATTCTAGCTTGTATGATAGGGATATGGTTTCCTAACAAGGCGACACAAAAACCACTCTAGCGCCAACGCCTTCGCTAGAAGAAGCTCCATCGAAGAACATATTCCAAACAGAGGTGGTTGGAGGAGGTATCTCGTGATTAAATATGGGTTGCTTTCTGATTTGAAAAGGGGCTTCAGGAGTATCAGTGAGCTGCAATAAACTAGACCCCAAATCAGTGTCAAGTGCAACGATAGGATGATTGGTGGGGTCTGCTTCATCACTAACAATGTAGGCCAGCTGAGCTTCTCTATACAACCTCATGTGTTCCCCTCCAAAGACTGGAATGGTGGCATATGTGAGATCCATCTGTAATGTTCCTCCAAGTTTTTTTATCCAAGATCTTGACAACAACATGCCGAACTTGGGGGGAACATCAACTACTACAATGTCCATGATAACACTCTTCATTGGTAGTTGAAATAAAGAGTCCACCAAGTCTTTGATGACTCCAAGGCATTGCACCCTCCTTGAATCAAAAGAGTACAAATCGTGATAAGCCTTTGTCACTTCCAGTCCCAACTCTTCCATGAATATTTTGGGCATAAGGTTGTGGGAAGCTCCTGAATCCATGAGGCAATTATGCAACACCTTATCATGTATGTTCAGGGATGTGTAGAAGGGAGGGGATGAATCATCTCTATCTTCTACCATGGGACCTAGGACGACTACTGGATTTTCATCTTGAATATTTACTGAGTCTATGGAAGGATGGGGGGGACTCAGATTGTAGCAGTTTAAAGAGGGACCTTTTGAAAATTTTCATTTTTAACTAGTTCTAAGAGGGGTACGGGAATTCTAATCTTTTGAATTTCATGCTCAAAACTAAAGGAAGAAAGAGGCTTAGGAGCTTCCCTTACCTCAAAGATAGGTTCTTTGGCTGATGTCGAAGTATTCTGAGTTTTCTTTTCTTTAGTAGTGATTGTTGTAGGTTTAACAGGCCTTTCCGCTATGAGGGGTTGATCATGGCTATCAAAATTCCCTTCTTTCTTCTTTGACCTGAGATGGTATTTGTTAGGAGTGTTGTTGGCCTTTTCCCGTCTACCCAACTCATTGATTTGAATCATAAGGGATTCTTCATATGTAAACTGAGTCAAATGGAGAAAAGGAGAAGTGTCTTCAATACAGTGAATTTCAGGGTTGAGCTCATCTATCTCCTCTCTTTCCTCATGAGAAACTAGGTTATTTTGGAGGGGGGTTTGAATCCTCTGATCATCTCTGTATTTTCTCCTTTGTTCCCTTGGCAAAGCCTGTGGAACATTGTTACTAGGCCTCCTGAAGCCTCTGTTATCATTATTTTGGGAATTTCTGTACATGGGCTTCCCTTCTAACTCCCACCTTTCCATTCTAGCCGAAAGCGATTTTAGCACTTTAGTTACCTCGTCCATCTGAAGGGGAAGGGGAGAGGAAATGGATGGGGAGGCTTCAGGTCTCTTCCTGGATATGTCTCTATCCGCCTTATTCCTGAGTCGGTCAACAACCAATATGTTAGATTCTACTTCCATGGCTGCATCCTGCATGTGAGCCAGAGTAGTGGCTCTCCTTTCCCTCAACAGGAGGCAGAAATCAGGATCAAAAGCACTAGCATAAGTGATCTTAGCAGAGGCTTCTGAGGGATTTATTTCAGCGGGGATCTTATTGTACATTTTATTGAATCTCTTGGAGAAGTCAGAGACAAACTCTCCTTCCTTTCTCTTCAAAGACCCAAACTCTATCATGTAATACATGAAGTCTTTTTTGTCTCCCGGCTTTCTCAAAAAGGCATTATCCAAAGCCTCAATCCCATCGATGGATCCAGGAGGCAGGTCCCTAAACCACTTTCTAGCCTCGCCTTCAAAGATATGGATGAGAATCCTCATCCATACGTCTGGATTCATGATAACATGATCATATGTAAAACTGTAAAAGGCTTCACGGTGTTCTTCTATAGCTATGTCCCCTTCGCCTGTAAACTTGGGCAGCTGCTTAAGGTAGCCATCTGCTGGAAGGGAATTGAGAGGTTGAGGTAACAAAAGGGGAGCATACCTAGCAGCTATTATAGCCTCCATTCTGGTCATGGGGGGATTTTCTCCTGCCATAGGAATATTAGGTGGAGGAGAATTCGGAGGAGAAGGAGCTCGAACAGGGGATACTGGAAATGAGCTTCCAGGTGGAAGGGGAAACAATAATGGATTCAAAGAGAAGGCTAAGGGGCTTGAGTCAGCAGATGCTTCTCTCTGTGTAGTAGCAACAACAATATTAAGAGGAGGGGTGGTAAAGCTAGGAGTGGGGAAATATTTTGTGGTCCTAGGTCTACGCCAAGGTACGACTTCAGGGGAGAGGTAAGTAACAAGGATTTCTCCCTCCAATCCCATACCAGGGGGGGAAAAATCAGTAGGAACACTTCCAAAATTTAGGAAATGGGAAACTTCAGAAAAAGGTCTCCTTGGAAGTTGAGAAGAAGAGAATGGAGTTTCTACAGAAGGAGATGGCAAATTACCTGGTTCAGCGGTGGAAGTTTCTCCTTCAGAGGCCTTTCCTTTTCTGATAATCACCTCCAGATCAGCTTCAGGTGTAGCTAGAGGTAGCTGTGGATGTGACCGCGTGTGTCTACCTCTGGAAGCCACAACTAAAACAAAAGGTTCGCCACAATAGAGTCGTCACAATGGAGTCCTCAAGTGCACAGTAGAAATCTCGTAGGGCTCTGGTGCATGATGCACCTTCAGAATCAGAGGCTCGATGTCGTTCGATCCCAGGGAAAACTTTCAACTTTGTCCCTGGAAACAGCTCCATAAATGGTGGCGTCAGAAGTCACTCCTAGATTGTAGTAGGAGTAAGCCTGATGCCCATTAGTTTATGTCACTATTTGTTGATAAATGGGGATGAATGGAAGTAAACTCAGAACAATATCGTTCTAACTCGGAAACTAGGTCAGGCAAGCACAAGAAGATGAGGTATTGGTTTAACTTAAGACAGTAAGTTGTAATAAGGGTGAGTAGGAGGAAGAATTCTATGAGGAAATGCGAAAGCCTGCTGTAGGCATCGAGCTTCTAACATCCTGTAGAAGAAAAACTTGAACACAAGAACCTCTTATATTCAAGAGCAGAAACACTAAAAGAACATAATAGTGTTATAATAAATCCTTTATCATAACACAGTCACGATGATTCATGTGAATCAGTCAATCATGAACCCTTTTAGTATGAGATCAAAACTAGATGAAAAAGAGAGCTTCCTTACATTAAACAAGAAAATTTCATATGCAGATACAAAACTAGGAAAACCAGTGCTTCATTAAAACATTACAGTCAGGATCTTTGCTCTACCATCCATCCTTACAAAAATACAAAAACTGAGTATATATACTCAGAGAAATTCACCCCCTTGGCAGTAGGAGGGTAGCTGAGACATTAAAGTCCAATTTAGTGTGTGTGGGCTCCCCTGTTCAGACGAGGACATCATATCGGCATTTATCTTTTAGGAAAACCTGCACACAGGATGATCTTGGGAAAATTGCTTGCCAGAACCTCCATGCCTTACATTCATGGCTTGAGCTGAGGTTTCATCTACTTTCTCAATTTTCATTAATTGCTTTCCTCCATGGTAGGTGGCCGAGACTTCGAGCACAATGAACGACCACGCGCTTGTTTCCCAGGGCTCAGAGGCTAGCCTCCTTTTTATTTTGGTTCCGCCCTCAATGTAACCCATGGCCATGACCTGGTGCCTCACTCTAGAGGCGCTTCAACACTTCTCCTTTCGGGAGATTCCACCATTCTAGCATCCAGGATCCTTGGTGACTAAACCTGTGAAATGGCCCTCCATATCAATAGTTAGATATGGCTTCAAAATCCATGGACACAATCCATTTTCCCTTGAACACATTGGCTCCGCGCCCCTCATCTTCTTTGTCCCCACTCTATACGACCTTGTGCTATGACCGCGGCCTCGCACCCAAAGGAACCTTCACATCTCGCGTATCGTGGATGGGAGGGAGTCGACCCTTGTATTCCAAAGTCGTGATAGCCAAGATGGCGACCAGACTTAATCAGGTGTCAGGTGTCCTTCAAGACTAACGGTCTTGATCCTTTCAGGGATTCTCCTACCGAGAGTTCTCGCTCCTCTTCCTCCATCTGCCTTTCCATACGACTCTGTTCTATGACCGTGGGTCCTCACCCAAAGGCGCCTTCGCATCTCGCATCTCGTGGATGGGAGGGATTCAACCCTTGTATTTCAAAGTCGCGATAGCCGAGATGGCGACCAGACTTAATCAGGCGCCATGTGTCCCGACTGGATCTGACGACCATGATCATTTCGTGACTTTGGCCCTAAGGGATGAGCCCATGTGCTAAACCTCATGCAAATCCATGGCTCTGGCTTACCTGATGAACGTTGATCTGCTCCATCGATGGATCTTTGCTGCTAAAAAGAAAAAATTCCCATCTGCTTGATTTTTAATCCTAAAATAGAGATTTTATGCATGTTGTGCTTGGGTGCTCATGACTGCGACCTTTGAATAAAACGCATTTGATGGGTTTTTTTAAAACCCATTTCTTCGCGTTTTACACCAAGGGCCTGAAATCAGAGAGAAACACCCCCCTTGCAAGAATTGGTGCTAACAGTGGGTGTATGAGATCCCTTGCTATATTTTCCAAGAGTTAGACTTACCTATAACCCCATTTGTGATGTAAAGGGTACAGGTCAACCCCACCATAAAGTAAAAGATAATTAATGTAAAAGATAATTTATATGGTAATTATTAATTATATTGTGAGTTATTGAGGTTGGCCCTATTGTGCCAATAGACAATACTTTTGATAGGATCATGTTAATATAAATAAAGGTAAATTCCCCATTGAGGAAACACAACACAAGTGTGAGTTTGGAAATTTCAGCAAGTACTTGTTCTTGATAAAAGTGCACACCTCTCTTGGGCGCTAGTCTTCTAGGTTTTGTGAGCACCCTTTTGTGTGCTAGGTTTATGGTGTGGGAGGTATTTATATTGAATAATATAGAAAAGGATTGGATGGGTTTTCTTCCCTTGTTGAGAATGGTTTCCCAGGACACTTCTTGTGTACTTGTGCATGGTATTTCTTCTTGTGATCTTGGATGTTGCAACAAATTGTTAATGGTGAAACTGGAAATGTCTATGGTTCAAGTAAGATGATAAAAATGGAATGAAATTCATTATTGAGCCTATATTAATGAAAAATCAACATGGTCTTAGAGCATGGGTCTTGAATAACCCCTACACAAGAATTTAAACCTAGTCTTCCCTCCTTTTCTTTAGTTCCGTATGGCCTCTAGGGTTTGCTACAATTTCGTATGACCCTTCATCTCTGAGGTGTTTCAGCATATAATACTTGGAATTTGAGGATAATTTTGGCATAGAAGGGCATGTAGCTCTCCATCACACCTCGAGAAACTCTCAGAGTCAAATTCTGAGAATTTTGAATTTTTGACCCTAGGGTATCTAGGGTTTCACAATTTTCTGCAGAATTTTGGTTTTAGGTGTTCCTGCAGCTCATTGAAGGAACGTTTCATCTCACCAGTATTCCTGTGACACTCTTAAAGCTTACTTTTGGTATTCATAAGCCCAACAAAACCTAAGGTTGCTAGTCTAACCTAGCCATTAGGTTTTCTAAGTCGAGTTGGCGAGAGTTTGTGAAGAAATATGAAAATATGAAGAACAAAACCTTAGTGGAAGATAGGCTTGATGGATAAAGCATTTTCAACTCTTGGAAGTCAATAATTCATATCACCCTTGAAGAATATTACCTTTTGAGTGTGATACAAAATACTTTACCATAGGCCCCTACCGATGAAGAGAAGGAAATAAGAAAGGAAGAATATGTCAAGGCAAGGAAAATAATCATCTACTTAGTAAGAGATCTTGTCCTACCTCATATTTCCAACCTGAAGACAACTTATGAAATGTATGAAGCATTGAAGAATATGTTTTAAAGTGATGACACCCTCATATCCCTTACCTTAAAGGGCCAGCTTCAAAGTATCAAGATGAAAAAAGGTAATACAGTTGCTACCTTCTTTATGAAGATGTCAGAGATCAAAGATCAACTATGTACCATTGGAGAAGACATATCTGACATAGAAATTGTTTTTTCCACTCTCAATAATCTTCCAAAACATTGGGAGCCTTTTCTTCAAAGCATCCGTGGAAGGGAAAAGCTACCCACTTTTGATCGTCTGTGGAAAAAATGTACCCAAGAAGAACTTAGACTTAGAAATAGAGGAGTGGAAAATCCCCTGATGACAACCATGCTCTTACACTTCATACAAAAAAAGGAGGAAGATTCAAAAGAATCTTCATTCAAACATTCATAGATGAGAAGACTCCATCAGCGTCAGGTTATGATTAGAGAAGAGATATATGAGAGATCCAATGATTTAGATGTGACAAATATGGACACTATGCAAGAAATTATCCGACCATGAAGAAAGGAAGACAAAATGCTTCCACCATTGATATTGATCCAGACCCACCTCAAAAGGATGAAGATAAGAGAGATGAGTATTAATTACTCTCAACCAAATATAAGATTGAGCATGGCTGCAGACCCAGGTAAATTGTTTGATTTAATCATTAAACCTATATTTGATTTCATTTTTAATAAGTGAAGGGTATTATCTCTAGTTTGGGATCCCTCATGACTTGGACCATTATCCATGGTACGGGATTCCAAACCTTTATTTATTGATTATTATGCTAGAAGTCACAAAATACTGAAGAGTCAGTAGAGCACCTGAGAAGACATAAAATATCTAGCAAACAAGTAAAATAAGATATATATCCTTCAGACTTTAGAGGGAGTTACTTGACTCGGAGGGAGTAAAACAAATTGATAATAAGGAAGAGACATTACCTTCTCCCCTTCAACAACTCAGAGGGAGACAATTATTGATCCAATTGCTCCAGTTGATATTCCTAGAAACATTGCAGTAGGCCATGAAAGGCTTGTCTAATATCGACAAACTATGCAAGGGGTAGAGGGACATGCAACTGATGGAAGTGTCGAGAAATATAAATTGATATTTGTAGTCAGAATATTCCCACAAACAGAGGGAGTTTTCTATGATAAAACATTTGATTCAGTAGCCCGATACACTTCCATCCATCATCCATGAGTTGGAAACTACATCATATGAATGTAAATAAAACCTTTCTCAATGGTGATATTGAGGAAGAAGTTTATATCGAGCAGCCAAAAGGATTCGTTATACACAACGAAAAATATCATGTGTGTAGGTTGAAGAAATACCTGTATAGGCTAAAGCAAGCACCCCGTGCTTGGTATGAGAAAATGGATGGATTCTTGATGAGTTTGGGTTTCATAAAGAGTGTTGTTGATCCAAACCTATATTATCACATTGATGGAAATGAGTTCTTAATCTTGGTCCTATATGTGGAAAACCTTTTCCTCACCGTTTCAGAGAGACTCATTGTTGAATGCAAACAAGCATTCACTGCTAAATTTGAGATGAAAGATTTAGGCTTGATGCATTACTTCTTGGGACTAGAAGTATGGCATAGGACTGATGAGATTTTCCTGAGTCAAGGAAAATATATAGTGGAGATATTAAATAAGTTCAGTATAACAGAATGCAAATCCATGCCTACATCGATGGTGATGGATTTGAATAAAAAGAGTGATGTTGATTCAGGAGAGATGTATCCACACTTGTACATATAGTTGATTGGATCACTGATGTATCTGGTTAACACCAAACCTGACATATCCTATGCATTGAATGTATTTAGTCAATTCATGAGTCAACTGAGACATACCCACTAGACAAAAATGAAACATGAATTGAGATATCTATGAGCCACAGTTGGACATGGCCTGAGATATGCCTCTAGTGTAGACTTGAGTTTGCAAAGATAGGTCGATTGGGAAAAGGAGCACAGTGGACTGGAAGAGCATGTACGATTGTTTTTTTACCTTGGGATTTTCCATGGTTTCCTGGTGCTTCAGGAAATAAAGATCTATGGCCTTGATTATCATAGAAGAAAAATATATAACATTGAGTGTGGCAGTCCATGAAGCAGTGTGGCTTCATAAGCTTCTGACATATTTATTTGATCATGAGATGGATCCTATTATTATTGTGATAACTAGAGCTATGTGAAGCTCTCTGAGAAACCCATGTTTCATCAAAACACATTGAGATAAAATATCGTTATATCATAGACTTGGCCTAGTGAAGAATACTTCCCTAACTGAAAGGGAGTGTTGATGATTACAGCCAAGACAAAGTTCGAGTACTTCCATGAAATACTTGGCCTGATGGAGAATGCCTCCATAGCTGAGAGGAAGTGTTTATGATTACAACTATGTCAGCCATACTCTGGGACATAGACTGAGTGAGTCAACCTGAGAGAGAGCCCATGAATTGGGTGTGCCCATGAGATGGGTGTGTGGTTCCTCTCTGAGACGGAGATGGAATGTTGTGTGCCCCTATGTGGGGTGAGAAATCCCATGATATGGGTGTGTGGTTCCTCTCTGATATGTAGATGGAATGTTGTGTGCCCCTGTGTGGGGTGAGAAATATGAGAAATGCCATGAGCTGGGTGTGTGTTTCCTCTCTAAGACGGAGATGGAATTTTGTGTGCCCCTATGTGGGGAAGCCCATGAGTTGGGTGTGTCATTCTCTCAGAGACGGGGATGAAACGATGTACTGGTCTCCTCTGTGTTGAGATTTTAGGTGATGTGATACTCCAAATGATTCTACTGTGAGACACAGTGAGAAAGAAATCTGTTGAGTTGGACGTGCTTGTGGCTGAGCACATGTGAACATGATCCTAGTGGTTGAGCACTAGTGAGTGTGATTCTCTTGTGAGACACAGTGAGATAGAGATGTGGAAATCCCTTTGGTTGAGCATAGATGGATGTGCCCCCAGTGGTTGAGCACTAGTGGGTGTATGAGATCCATTTCTATATTTTCCAAGATTCAGACTTACCTGTAACCCTATTTGTCATGTAAAGGGTATAGGTCAGCCCCACCATAAAATAAAAGATAATTAATGTAAAATATAATTAATATGGTAATTATTAATTGTACTGTGATTTATTGAGACCGACCCTATGATGCCAATAGACATTATTTTTGATAGGATCAGTCTAATATAAATAAAGGTAAATTCCCCATTGAGGAAACATAACATAAGTGTGAGTTTGGAAATTTCAGCAAGTACTTGTTCTTGAGAAAAGTGCGCACCTCTCTTGGGCGCTAGTCTTATAGGTTTTGTGAGAACCCTTTTGTGTGCTAGGTTTATGGTGTGGGAGGTCTTTCTCTTGAAGAATATATAAAAGGATTGGATGGGTTTTCTTCCCTTGTTGAGAAGGTTTTCCCAGGATACTTCTTGTGTACTTGTGCATGGTATTTCTTCTTGTGATCTTGGTTGCTACAACAAATTTTTAATGGTGAAATTGAAAATGTCTATGGTTTAAGTAAGATGATAAAAATGGAATGAACTTCATGCTTGATCCTAGCTTAATGAAAAATCAATAGTGTCCCTGGCACTTCAGGAAACTTGAATACCTCTGTGCTTAAATGAAAAAATATGAATTAACTAAGTCTGAAGGATTTCGAGGGGTTACACCTCATGCAACTTACCTGGATCGAACAAATGTATACCCTTGCTCCTAGATCTGAAGGTTGATATTTTTCCTTCTCTTTATACGCTCCTCCTCCTGTTTGGATGTAGATACGATGGTCCAGATTTCTCTTCTACCAAGATTGATGGTTGTTGTAGCTCCTTCCTCTCTGACTATTGTGCCTTCCTTTCAATAAAGGAAATTTTTTAAAATATTTGAAAGTTCAGCCTTTGAGCCCTCTCTGGAAAGACTTAACCTCTTGTCCCTGGCTTACTCTTTACAAAGAAAATGATACCCCTCCCGAGATTTCGATCCTCTTGGGATTTTTGAAGGGACTCAATCCTTTTTCTTTAGCCAAAAATTTCTTCCCTCCTGGAAGATCGACGCTCTTTCTCCTTATATTTGTTAACTTGAATCCACTTGGCCTCTGTTGCACTCCTTACACTTTTCTCACATTCTGAGACTTGGAATGTTATCAACTTTCTACACTCTTTGTAGATCTCTATGCACACACTTTCACTATCTCTTCAGCTTGAACAACACTTAGTAAAGTGTGGCCCCTATGCACTCCTTGCACTGAGTTTCTGAAATACTCAAACTTAAGAATTTTTCCAAAATTCTTCCCCCGCACTCCTTGTGCTCCCTGTATAGACTTGCACTACTCCCCCTGAGATTTTCCTTCTAGTATTCCCTCTTGGAAACCTTTTCATATAACTCGAGACATATTTCTCATGAACTCCTTGCGCTCGCTCAATGCACTCCTTGCAAATCCTTCAGAGTATTCAGTAACTCTGGTAAATCTTCTTCAGAGTGTTCAACAACTCTGATCAGCCTTCCCTGGTACTACTCCTTGTGAGATTCATAATGAATTTCTCTAGTGTTCCCACTTGGCACACCCTTCTTTGAACTCTAGACAGAGTTCAAGTGCACTCCTTGCACTGGATTCACATATTTTTCAATTACTCTGGTGTGCACTCCTTTCACAAGCCTAGGAGCCCAAAACTACTTAGAAATCCACATATAGATAGTAAACTCTATATAATCCTGCAATTGAAACATAATTTCATGTACCCACAAAATACACACATAAACATAGTAAAAAATATTCAGAAGCAGACAAATAAATCACATAAAAACACACAGAATCTCATATGCAGGAAAAATTGTTCTTTTCATTAAATTCTGAATTTCTATACAGTGTGTACAAAGCTCAGACTGCAACAGAGTCTCATTTCTTCTCCTCTCTTGAGATTTTTCTACAACTCTCTCTTGACTCATACTCTAACTCTAACTCTTCCACTCCTACTTGAATAAATCCTAATGAATTTTGAAAACAAATAACTTTTACAAAAGAGGGGCTCCTCAAGCTCTCCCTCCAACTCACCTAACTCTCATAAATTACATTGAATTACATTTAATGGCCATCTAGTACGAATCATATCTAGATCCATTTGCCTATCAGCCATTAAAGGTGACATTACACCTTACAATTTCTCAGCCTGTCAAGCACATGGGATTGACCTTCCCTAAGCCTCCAAACATTTAATTTCATTAAATTTACATTTAAAATTTTTAATTTTGAGGCAAAATGAGAGGGTTGCGTATCTCTCTCTCCTTGGAGTGCATTCCCTCTAGTGCGCTGATGTGTTGTCTTGCTGATGCGCTGACGCGTTTGCTGAGATGGAGAAATGCTCTTGCATCATGGTGTTATCACATGCTTGAGGCACTTCATTGATGATATATTATTGTATATGGTGTATGGCATGATCGAAACATATCATGAGTGATATGGTATATAGTTGAAGAACATCATTTGGTACATAGTTGATGCTTGGTACGTGGTACAATTTTATGGCATACAATTGAGGTACATGGTTTATCATTGATGTTATGGTACCTACACTTGGAATTTATTATGTTACATGATTGGTCATATTGAGACACATCTCAGTGATGTTATGGTTCGTGAGTTGACGATGATATGGTACATTGCTACAGGCACTTCTTGGTGATCTTGGTACATGTTTGGTACAAGGTTGATGCATGATATGGTACAGGTTGAAGTACATGGTATGGTATAGGTTGATGTACATGGTTGATGTACATGATATTGATCTAAATATTAGGGGGGAATATAGTCCAAGATCGGAAGTAAAAAGCCATAAATCGATATGAGTGTAAAATAGAGCATGATGAACATGTAATAAATGTAGTTAGTTGTTCAAAGTTGATTTCATCAAGAAGACACCTTACAAAAAATTCAATAGGAAGAGAGTTTATATCGATAAGGAGAAGTCCTAAAATCGGCCTCATTACATGTAATGGTTATTCTTAATGGAATCCTTCTTCTCCAACTCTTTCTCTCTTTCTCATATTTTTGTGGTGTATTCAGCTCATGGATTTTAATCAATGTTCTTGTGATTAATTTCATTGAATATTTGTATGTTTTCTCTCCTCTCTCGACATCAAGCCTTCTAGATATCATCCCTCAAGATCTGGATCAATGGTATTAGAGCCATGTTAGTGCTCCACGGGAACAAGAGTTTGAAGCATTTTGTGGGTTCAAATATTTGTAGCAAGAACCAACCTCCTTTTGGTACTCTTGGAACCCATTTACTGGGTCATACACTGTAAGAATCATAGTTGGTCCACAGACACTACATGGTTTTTCTGCACTCAAACCTTCATTCACTATTGCAGGAGCATCCACACATGGATTTATTACATCCATTGGCTTGAAAAATTTGCAGGGTTTCTATGTTGTCCCCAGAGGTTTTGTGACCCCTACAACAATCCATACTACTCTACAAACCCTTGGCATTATTTGTACGACCACCATAGAAGAAAAATCTTAGGCAGAATGAAAGACAACCCTATTCTACAAACTTTACAGAGATGTTGAGACCTACACAAGGTGTTTTAGAGGCCCTATCATAGATAATTAGAAAGGTTTTTCGGTTAGTTCAAATGGGTATTTGGCAGAATTTTGTTTTGTTTCCTTGTTTGAGAGATCTCACTCATTAAGGAGATGCATGTCTTTGTTATGAGATGGCCATGCTTACCTGACACTTCAGAAATATTTTTATAACTCCGTGATCCACCTCAGAAAAAATTCCATATCTCATCGGAAGTGTTTTTTTGTCATCCAAATGGGTATTTCACATACTTTTGTTTTGTTTCCTAGTTTGAGAGATATCGCTCATTGAAGATATGCATGTCTTTGTTTGAATACGGCCGCACATATGTATCACTTCAGCAAGATTTTTCTCACTCCATGGGCCACCTCAGAACAAATTTCATATACTGATGGAAAAATCTCTTTAGTATCTCAAATGGGTCTTTGATGAAATTGGATTTCATCACTTGTAGTAGAAGTTATGAATAAATTTGCAGAAGGATGTTCACAACCCCCAAAGTCACAATTTTTTCATACTATTTTTTGAATTTTTGGATATTATTAAAATTTATTTATTTTTATACCCATGTACAATGCCATTTTCAACTAGGTTATGAGTCAACCACAAAAACACAGTTTTGTTTCAACCAAAAAAAACCATTTTCTTCGTTGGCCATTGGCAGATTGTAATCATAATGGTATTATAATGGGGTTTTTATTTTTGGTATGGTTGAAATAATGGGGACCATCATTTTCTAAGAAGGGAGGATTGATTTGAATATTAGGGGGGAATATAGCCTAAGATCGGATGTAAAAATACATAAACCCATAGTGTAAAAGGGAGCATGATGAACATGTAATAAATGGAGTTAGTTGTTCAAAGTTGACTTCATCAAGAAAACACCTTATAAAAAAGGAAATAGGAGGAGAGTTTAGGTTGGGAATGAGAGGTCCCAAATCTAGCCTCATTGCATGTAATGGTTATTCTTAATGGAATCCTTCTTCTCCAACTCTTTCTTTCTTTCTCATAATTTTGTGGTGTTTTCAACTCATGGATTTTCATCAATGTTCTTGTTATTAATTGCATGGCATATTTGTATGATTTCTCTCCTCTTCTATTGGACTCAAGCCTTCTATATCTCATCCCTAAAGATATGGATCATATATGGTAATGGTTTTTGTATCCATGTGAGTGGATCTAGTTATAGCTGGTTGATGATGGTATATCAATGATAGAGACAATGAAACAAACAATGACAGGTTGGATAATTGGTTGATCATCAAGTACAAGTTGATGTGAGAGAGTAAAAATGATTGGTTGATGTGACAATGATGGTGACAGGTTGGTTAATGACAGTGGTAGTTACATGTTTATCAATGGTAGTGATAGTTTGAGTCTACCCTTATATTTCAGGGTGACAAGACGAGGCAAGGAAAGGGGGTTGTATCCTCCTTCCGGTTGGTGCCAAAGAACTCGGGGATTTGGAGCTTGTAAATCAGGGGGTTGTAGCCTCCTTCTAGTTGGATCCATAGAACACAAGGAGTTAGAGATTCCTTCAGGTTGAAGCCTGTCAAATAGGGGGTTGGAGAATCCTTGCAATTGTAGCTAGAGAATCCAAGGAGTTGTAGATTCCTTCAAGTCGAAGCCCATTAATAGGTGGTTGGAACCTCCTTCCAATTGGTGCTGGATAATTTGGAAGTTGGTGCTTCCTATGAATGTAATATTTAATATATATAAGAAATCATTCCATGGTTTTCTCCCATTTTGGTTTCCATGTAAATTATGGTGTATTGTGTATCTTTGTGTAGGATGTGATGCTTTGTTTATGATTACATGTTTATGATATGGTAAATAAAATCAAATGTGAATGGAATCATTGATAAATCAATTTTGTGGTTGAAAGTGGTATTATTGTAGAATACTGATTCACCCCCTCTCTCAATATTCCAACATGTTATGCCATTGGTTTTGTTAGTTAGGTAAACTATAGCGGTGCGTAATGTTAAATGACACTAGTGCGATTTGTTTGGTGCATGTATGTTTTTTATAAAGTATGGTGATGTGTTTGAACATTGACATGTCGGAGCGTTATTTTTTTAGTATGCCCTGATGAAGTTGGTTAAAAGTGGTGCACCTCTAGGTTAAATTTTATAAATCGTTGAGCTAGCGGTGTAGTTGATGAAGTGAAAAGTGCTTGTGTGGGTAGAATCCCATTTTACACTAGTTTTAGGGCATTTCAAAGGACCTTTGTGTCTAATAAATTATCGCAGTGTGCTTGCTTGAATGAAACCAATGTGCGCGTGCACACACACACACACACAAATATGAGTCTCATTGGAGGTGGTGCTCACTATTGATGTAACACAGTATGCATCACTTTGGAGTGAGTTGAAATTTTCAGGCACACCATGCGAAATTGAAAAAAACCACAAATTTCAAATTAAATTGTAATTTTGATTGGATGAAAATTAAAATGGGAAGATAATAAATAATTTACTTGTTCTCTTATGTCTCGAGGAGGCATCATTGCATCGTTGAGATGAAATGAAAATTTGTGTTAATTTTCAAAATTTGGAAATGTGTGGAATCCACCAATGGAGCTATTCAATTCGGTGTAGAGCACTAGAAACAGGGCATCTTAGGAAGAAAGGTGATCACCAATGCTTGTTTGAGAGTTTGGAAGCATGGTATGCACTATAACAATGAAAATTGGTTTGGTATTTTTTTATTTATTTACCCTAATCCAGTGCACCTTTCTACATTTAGGTGCACCGGTGCATAATATTCAATGACACCAATGCAATTTATTTGGTGCATATAATTTTATTATAATGTATACTAGTGCATTTAAACATTGATGCTTTGAGGTGTTATATTCTGGGTATGCCCTAGTGCGATTGATTAAACTTGGTGCATTATTAGGTTAAATTTTTTATTTAGTTGATCTATAGGTGCGTTTAATGATGTGTAATATGTCAGTGCAAGTAGAATCCCATTTTGCATTGGTGTTAGGGCATTCCGAAGGACACACAATTTTTTTTTGTGGTAATTTATGGTAGTGCGCTAGATTTAACAAAACCAATGCAGAAATATATGGAGGCACTGGTGGTGATGCTCACTATGTATTTAATAGATTACACACTACGTCAGGGCGAGTCGAACTATTTAGGTGTACTATGCGAAATTGAAAAAAAAATGAAAAAAATGCCACATCTGAAGATAAATTGTAATTTTGATTGGATGAAAATGAAAATAGGAAGGTAATAAATGATTTAATGGCTCTGTTTTGTCCCAAGGCGACATGGTCACACCATTGAGAGAAAATGAAAACTTGTGATAATTTTCAAATTTTGGAAATGTGTGGAATCCACCAATCGAGCTATCCAAATCGATGGAGAACACCAGAAACATGGTTTCTTAGGAAAAAATGTGAGCACTGGTGCTCACTTGCGATTTTAGAAGCACATGATGCATTGTAATAATGAAAATCAGTTTGGTAGTATTTTTTTTATTTACCCTACCGCAGTGTTCTTTTCAATAGTTAGGAACACCAACGTCTGTTGTTCAACGACATTGGTGTGATTTATTCAGTGCATGTAATTTTATTATAAATTATTGCAATCCTAGTGGAACATGGATGCACCGGGGCGTTATTTTTCATCAATGCTCTAGTGCATAGATGCCTTAAAGGTGCACCGAGAAAAAAAACCTATGCAAAAACCTACGTTCCCTCGTCGCCACTATGAATAGTGACATGCCATTTGAACATTTAAGCATTGGTGTGGTAGTTTTTATATGTGTACTAGTGTGTATGTTCCATAAAGGCGCACAAAAAAAAAACTCTACAAAAACCTTCAGCCACCCACCTCCGCAAACAACCTATGCTATAAACAACTAAGGGAGGTTCTGTAAAAACCTTCACAAGAAGTTGTTCTCCTTGTATTGTTTCATGAGAACTGCTTTGATGCATTTTATTGAGGCATCAAATTACAAAACAAAATTATTAGTGAATTATAATAGTGCAAGTACTGGTGTCATACACACAGAAAGATTTAAATTATGGAAGGTTTGATTTGTAGGTTCATTCCAACTAAAAGAATTTTTCTTAAGTAGGGAACCGAGGGGAGAAACACTATTTCCATAGTTTTTTATAAACATTATGTATTATCCTATTATGCCAATGAAATATCATGAAATTTTAAGATTCCCAGGATGTGGCCAATTCTTCATTGCTTCAATTTTATTCAAGCCTACTCTGGCACAATCATTACTAAGAATATGACCCAAATATTCTACCTCAGATACACCAAAGGAAAATTTGGACCTTTTGATAAATATTTTATAGAGAGAAGGAATTTTTAAGACCTTCATATCAACATCAATAACATGGGCCTACCAATTTTTACTATATATTAAGATGTCATCAAAAAAGACAAGGAAAAAATGACATAGAAAGGGTTTAAGTATGTGGTTTATGAGGCTATATAAGGTGTAGGGTGGATTGGAAAGGCCAAAGGGAATCACCAAAAACTCATAATGTCCTTAATGAGTGTGAAAATTATTTTTGGAAATATCGACCTCCTTCACAAAAAATTGGTGATACCCTGAACGAAGATCAAGTTTGGTAAAAAATTGAGTACCTTTAAGTTCCTGTAAAATATCATCAATATCTTGAATGGAAAACTTATCCTTGATATCTACTGTATTGACCAAGAAAAATTCCGAACACATGCACCAAGTTCCTTCTTTTTTGAGTACCATGACAACTAGGAATGAATAAGCAATGGTACTAGGGTGGATGACACCAACAACTAGTAAATCTTGAAAAATCTTTTCAATTTCATTTTTCTGAGAGAAAGGGTGGAAATAAGGGTGAACATTAGGTGGGAGGATACCGAGTATGAGTGGAATAGAGTCATCATGTGCATCATGGGACAGTGGGAAGCCTTGGGGTATTTCAAATATTGATTAGTGTTTGGACAAGAAAAAATGCATGTTGGGTTGAATGGGTTAGGAATGGGTCTCAAAGGCCTGAATGGGATGGAACTAACAAGAAATGCATGAATTCCCCATTTCAAGGTTTTGTTTTTCCATGCGATATGAGTTGATTATCTCTGTAGATCCAGTTGTGATTCCTTTGAAAGTGTAGTGATGCCCTTACTATTGCAAAATCATGTATAACTCACTGAAATCCATGGTGATAGGTTCTAGTGTCCTTAAGAATTCAACACCCAAAATAATTTCACAACCTAACATTTCAATAGAAAACATGTGATTTTTCAAGGAAAAATCTCCCATTTGAAGCCACACATTTTCACGAAAATCCCCACATTCCATGGAAATTCCATTAGCAATCATGGTGTGAAAGGTGTTCACATCATGGAAATAGTTGTGTGTCTCTTGGGATACCTAGTGGTGAATAAATTTATGGGTGTTATACATGTGTTACCACTGTAAATTAAGATAACGACTTTACAATGTTTGATGTAGCCAATCAATTTAATGTTTAGGGATATTAAAAAATAGAAAAGAAATGTAAGGATATTTTGGGTTCCACATATGATTGATCAAATGATTAATGTCATCAATTGGAAAATGTAGATGTTCTTGACGGATAACATTAGTGTCATCCTATGAAATGTCCTTTGAAATGAACACAAAGTGTTTCTACTCCTTATAATCTTGTCTAGGAAATTTTTTTTCATCACAATTATAACATAGAAACTTAAGTTGATGCTATTCCATTTCAACATGAGTTAATTTGTGGATCTTGAGATAATGGGAGGGAGGATACATAATGATAGGATGAGTATGGAGAATAAAATATGGTTTTTTTTATCTAGGCATTGTCAACAATTTTGTCTTTCCTATCTCATTGAGAGGCTTTGAACACTAATAAATCATTCTCTGAAGAAGATATATGACACACCTACATTGTGGAAATAAAGTTTTTCAAAAGTAGAGATGTACTCTTCAACTATACCATATTATTTAAGCTTGGTTAAGTGGCCCAAATAATGAGTGCCTAGTTCAAAATGTTCATAGATATCTACTACAAATTGAGTACAAACAATAAAACCTTTGTGGGGGTTCTTATGCCATTGCCACCACTGTCAATGCTTAGGATCTAAATATAAGGCACTAACACAAAGTTTCATTAAGTCATCAATGATTCCATGAAGTGAAAAATAATGTTCCATCTAAATGACCAACCTATGGGTTCAAAGACATTAAATTTATTTAGATCCACTTTATGGATTCTTAGATAAGAAACAAATTGGTTAGAGTGAGGCCCCGTGGGATTTGATGATTCAACTCCCTATAATTGTGATTATTATTCCTTTAATTGATTCATAATTTGGGATAGATATTTGTAGAGTATGTCCATTTTTTTTAATCTTGGAATTAACTATAACAAAGTTTTACTTTTCAAATGATTGGGCCTGCTCTATTTTTTGATGCAATTGTCACACACTATTTCCAAGTGAGTGATCATGGTGCTAAAATATAGGTTTTTAGTAGACACAGGGATGGGTTTCATAAGAAAAATGATTATTGGAGAGTGGTACCTATGTGATCATGACTACCTTTTGAACATATTGGGATATGTGCAGATTAATAGGGTGAAAAGGTCCACAAAAAATGGTTTACTAGAGAGTAGTACCAATGTGATCAATGCTACTTTTGGGATATTGAGATAAGAAATAGTTAATTGGGTGAGAGGTTCCACAAAAAAAATAGGTTTACTAGAGAGTGCTATCAAAGAAATCAATGTGACACAAGGAGTCTCTTAAGATGTGTCCCAAATAAGGGTCTTGGTGGGACCACATTATACTCTCTTTTTTAAATCGTGGTGGAGTTATAATCTTGTATTAATAATATAACAATGAAAAAATGCTTAAATTTTTAATATTATGGATTATGTAGGAATTCTACTAACTAGTAGTAGGAAGTAGGGTTTCGACTTACTAAATATGCAATTTTCCAAGATATCCCCTTTTTTATGAGTTTTCATGAATAGTAGTATGTCTTCAAATGTATTAAGGAAAAGGGATTTCCCTATTATATAACTCTTTGATATACATTTGGGGTCCAACAGTAGTACTTGACCCAATATCTTAGGTACCTAACAAAGGATGTTTGACCATACCCTTAGTCGTACTCTACAATTGCCTAGGTACTAGAGAGTAATCTTCCCGATTAATTTTCTTGATTCCACTATAGTAGTTAATAAATAAATGAGTTGAGATAAATTTGGTTTCAAGCCACCTAAAGGAATTCTGATATGCTTGAGGGTACATGGAAGTGAAACTCTATATACAGGTTATGTCCGATGTGGCACTAATTGAAGGGGTACCGAGAGGGTTTAGAAGGGTTTCCAACTAGGTGAAACATCTTGTGTTTATTACATGTAAGATTACCCTATTATGGTTTTACCCATTGAAAAAAAAAACACTATGTTATTTATAGATGTTGGCACATGTCTCTAGCCTGGAAAAAATTACTCTAAAAATGCCCTTAGGAAAGTGCTCTAATACTACTTGTGATGTTCTAATTAAGAATATTCAGAGAATAAATTTTATATATAACTCATATTTATTATAGAAATAATAGATTTGCAAACACAATAGAAAAACAAACAAGAACCAAAATATTATACTTTTATATATGGAAGAGATGTTTTCTTTCCTCTTTGAGCGGGAAACCTCCAATATATTAGAGATTTAATTACACATAAGTTTAAAAGAAATCATTTACATTTCTCATACATCATTATATGGTACTTTCTACCTGATAAGAACATTCTAGAGAAGAATATTTCAATAGAAAAAACTTTTTACTAATCCTTCTAACATTTATTTCTTTCACACGACTACATACACGATATTATTTTATTACAAAATGTATTATCCTTACAAAATGTATTATCCTACATCAGTAATCCTTGAATTACAACGTACTTGGTCTGTACTATATATCTCTAGTGCACCATTACTATATATATCTCTAGTGCACCATTTGAATCATAAAAAAAAATATAAATTAGTGTTCCATTTATTGAGGTGAACCGTTGATGTTTTTGTCAATTAAACACATCGTTTACTTTTACGTTATTTAAATAAAAGCATATATTTTATTACTAAATGTTTTAACTTGACTCAATGTGTTGTGCATTGTAACACCTCATGTGTTTGTAGATATAAATTAGGGTTCCATTTAATGAGGTGAACCGTTTAATGTTTTGTCCATTAAACACATCGTTTAGTTTTAATTTATTTAAATAAAAGCTTATTTTATTACTAAATGTTTTAACTTAACTTAATGTGTTGTGCATTTTAACACTTTCATGTTAAGATTAAATGTTTTAACTTAACTAAATGTGTTGTGCATTGTAACACTTCATATGTGTATGTATGTTTTATATGTATTTAAGAGAGTTTTTAATATATATAGATAGATAGATATAGAGTGTATAATGAAATTAATATTCTTATTATTTGATTACTAATGTGTTAGATGTGGAAATGTACTTATGCATTTGTATAACTTAGGAGTATCGGAAAACCTCTGTTAACACTTGTGGTCATCCATCTTCACGATCAATTTTTTTTATTAATGGATAAGGAAAACATTTTTTGGCCACCCACTTTGATTAGCAATCTTTTCTATAAATGGATAAGTAAGAAATTTTTTGGAGATATTATGTACAAATTTTTGTTAGAAGGTGTTTTCCTTATAGTTTTTTATTTTTAAATAAAAACTTATGTTTAATAACAAAAATATCTAAAAACTAATTTGATATTTATATGCATTGGTGTGCTTATCATTTAATGAAACACCAATATTTATGATATCACAAAATAATAAAATAATTTCCAATATGCCTATATAAAAAACTCAGGGAACCTTCTATAAATGTGCATCATATATATGGACACACCATTACACTTTATACTGATTTAAAAATCTCTACAAAAATATCATCTCTACTATCAATGTCCATTATAAATGGAGACTTTATATTGATTTAAAAATCTCACTTACCATCTCTACTAGCAATGTCCAAGGAAGAAATTTAAAAAAAAATTCCATCTAAAATTAGGAAAAAAATATGTTTTCTTTGTAATACAATTTGAAATAAAAATTAATACAACTTAGAATAAAAATTAATGTATATAAAAAATTGAATGATGATCTACATGAATTAAAGTGTGCGTTTTTACATGCCTTGAATGTCTACGGTGACGCTTTACATGCAATCATGTCCTTATGATTGTACCTTTTAACATTTACTTAAGATTTAACTTATAACATGAGTTTATATATTCATAATAGGATAATATATTAGAAACTTTGATGTAATATGTCTCAAAGGAAAAGGAATAGTTAAAAGAAATTTTAGCCTCTTTTCAAAGGAAGAACAAGTGTTCCAGGGCAAGTGTTCAAAAAAATATAATGATGGTTTGTCTTGAAATTGTGAAATTACTAATACATTGTTATAGATGGTTTGTCCTGAAAGTACATAGTTACAAATTTTCAATCCACCTTATAAGTAACTAAAAAGCCTACAACATGTCACATGTACATACTAAAGTACATACTATCCTATCTGTCCACTTGACAATTGATATGGCATGTGGTTTGAAGTGTGCTATTATATTATTGATGTAATGTGGTATTATATCATTAATTTGTTTGAAGTGTATTATTATATTAATAATTCCATTTTATAGAAATAAACAAAGTAAGTAAGGCTCACATATATGTCGGCTCACATATATATGAGCCGGCTCACATATATGTGGTTCACATATATGTGAGTGAACCTGTGAGCCGGCTCACATATATGTGAGTATTTTACTTTTTCATTTTAAAAATATTAAATAATGATATAAATAAAAGATTCAAATTTAACACAACATTTTTTCTTTTCCTTTCAAAAGATGGTTATTAATTATTAGCATTAATTAATTAGATTAATTATACTTATTTTTGTCACATTTTATATCATCTCTTACCATTTTATGGATTTTTTCATTTAAAAAATATTAAATAATGATATAAATAAAAGATTCAGATTTAACATAACATTTTTTCTTTTCCTTTCAAAAGATGGTTATTAATTATTAGCATTAACTAATTAGATTAATTATACTTACTTTTGCCACATTTTATATCATCTCACCATTTTATGGATTAGAACATCGAACACAATATTGGAGCAGTAATTCTTTCTAAATAACTGCTTTTTTAATTTTTTTTATTGTTATACTAAGATATAATTGATCTATTTAAATATCAATATATACTTTAGATCTGTTTATGCTTTCGCTTTATTCCCACATGATTGCTTGAGCGTGAAACCATATAAACAATGATTGAGATATAAATTTGGCTAAGAATATTAACGGATTTTAGATCTAGGTTATGGAGAACCTATATCTATATTTATATTAAATGAATTAATTACATATATTCTTTGTTTGTTTAATACATGAATTTAATTTGTTTAGTTCATTTACTATATGTTTTTAATTTTAATTTTAATATATATATATATATATATATATATATATATATAATTTGTGTAATATATTGTATTAATTATTTTAATATATACTGTAGTAATTAGTATCTACATATATGTAAATATTAAATGAAATAATATATCAATATATACTTCCTTTCCATTAGTTTATGCTTTCTTTCCCTCTTTTTATGCTTTCATTTGATATGTATTTTTAAAGCCGTTTTTCAATCTTACTGGACAACATGTAATAAAGAGTATGTAAGACGTGTCAATACATCCGAGGTGACAGACAACATTCAAGCCATAAACATTCGCGGTCAAGCTTCATTCCTTGTTCTGTTTGTTGTCCAATGTAAACACAGAGAAAGGAATACGCACTGAGGTGAACAAACACACCGATATCTCTCTCAATCGGGAATGTGGTTTCAATGTTGAGTATACAGATGGTAGCCATAGTGATTCCACGCTACATGAATCCTACAAACGGATTTTTGCTGCTAGGAACAATATTTAAATAAACATAGGACAACACCATTGTGTTAACAGAGGAAGCATTGTCGTCGAGATCTGGGTATTTAAATGTGAAAGCGTCCTCCAAAACAAGAATTTTCTATGCATTTTATGGCAATAGAGTCCAATATGGCCGTTGCACAAATACCCATAATTCTATGGCTGCAAGGAGGCCCAGACTGGTCAAGCATGATTGATAATTTCTACGAATTGGGGCCCTCGAGAATCTCCCTAGACCTAAAACTCTATCGAAACCACTCATCATGGAACCATACATTCGATTTTCTATTCATGGATAGTACAGTGGGTTCAGGATACAACATAGCAAAGAAGGACGAGGACATCTCGATTGACCAAAACCAGGTTGCAGATCATCTCTATACCTCTTTGGAGGAGTTTACGGCTCAGTTCCAGAATTCAGTAACCGCCTTTTGTTTGGGGCTGGTGAGAGATATGCTGGTAAGTATGTTCCATCTTTGGGTTGTTGTATTTTAATGAAATATAAAAAGAATACAATGGAGAATGCAAAATTGGGTTAAATTTGTTGTGGCGGTTCAAAACTTCCATTCCCTCTTGGCGGGCTTCTGACTGGCAATGGGCTGACAGACCCAAAGATTCAGGTGCAAACCTATGCCAATGTTGCATACAATCTTGCGTTGATTGATAGAAACCAGAAAACCCAAGTGGGGAAATTAGCAGAGCTGGTATTGGGATTCATCGATAAACAAGAGTGGTTTGAGGCCTACAAGGCTAGGACAACTTTGCTGGACTGGATTCAGAATGTGAGTGGCATTGCAACTCCTTTGGATGTGAAGAGGAGTGTTCCTTATCATTGTTATCCTGATGGAAAGGACTTTACTCCACCTTTCTTGAACCAAAAATCAGTGAAGGGGCCAATGAATGCCAAGCACTGTGTGGAGTGGGTACGTTATAATCCAGAGTCCGCATAATTATGGAAATTGATACAATGAAAAGTGTGAAATGGAAGGTGGTAAAAGTACTAGAAGAGGTTCATGTTTTGCAGTATCAGGTCCATAATGAATGCAATGAATAATTGATACTCAAGTTTGTAACAACAAATACCTAGTTTGATCTTTGTTCTATGAATGACAACAAACACAAATTGTATGGAGTTAGGAACAACAGAAAATGAACATATCAACTAACTAATTAGATGAGAATAACAATTAATGAGTTGTACAAGTCAAAATTGTAGGAAGTGACTCCATGAATACCATAGTTTTGGAAACCATGTAGTGAGGCATCCACTACCACCCTCTGCAAAATGAAATCCTCTCTGCCTCCGTTATTCCCTTAGATGACATATTGATGCCGACGAAAGCGCAGGGGGTCTCTCCGTAGAAAGGATCAGAGAGTGAGCGCTCTCATAAGAGGACCCTGAAGATGACAAAGAGGAATATCCGAGGGGGTGAACGATCCCCTCGCCCTGGTACTTCTCCTCTTTTGGATTCACTTGGTTACAAATTTGTTTTTGGCTTCACTTGGTCATAGAGTCAAATGAATAAGTTTAGTTGGATTAGGTTGAATGAAGAAACCGATGCAGCTGTGAGTGCAGAGTTGGTGAGCTCAGACAAGGAAGAAGCATATGTGACTCATTAATAAGTTTAGGAATGAAGAAAGCGACGCAGCGGTGAGTGCAGAGTTGGTGAGCTCAGACAACGAAGAAGCATATGTGACTCATTTACAATTAAATAAATGAAAACAAAGGTAACAATGCAGTGGATTGGGCTTACTCAAAAGAAGATCTTGCCAGTGCCTTCATGGTGTGGATGTTCCCAAGGATCGGTGCATTGATGGTGGGCAGTGAATAGATAGGAAGAAGGTTGGTGGGAGGGGCTGAGCTGTCCACGGATGTGCCAAATTCCAGCTAGCATTATTGTCTTCATGGTCTACCAGGGATTGTTATTATGAGGGATAGGGATGGTCAGGGATTAATCAAGCCAAACCAAAGATCCAAATCCAAAGTAAGAAGCCAAATATCCAAAGATAAAACAGTAAGAAGTCAAAATATATAGTGAAGCATTGAACTAATATGAAGTCAATGCATATAGAATGCTAGAGTCCCTTCTTGCCTTGAATCTTTTTAAGGCCGTTTTCAAATAATCGACCCACCTAATTCACATTCACTGCACCGGTTCATATGTATATCTTAAACATACAAGTGCACTAAAATATGATACACACTAGGAATAAACCTTTTTTTCATAATAGAAATAGATTTTTCATTAATTTAAAGAGGCCACAACAGAGGTACATAGTAGGTTATATAGGACAGATTCATGTCTTTGAGAAAAAATTGTGACTTCTCATATAAGTGCAACTAAAAGATTTAGGATGATTACAAAATACAGATTCTGAGTGGCCTTGCAAGTGGCCCGCCTAACATAAGATCCTAAACCATAGAAAACTCAAAAATACATTCATTATGGACAAATAGAGGAATTTTCAACTTGATTTTCAGAGAGCATTGTTCTTTTATCTCCCTTGGATCAACTAGTTGATGGACTAATTCTTTTTCTTTCACTGACACCTGAAGAGAGTTCTGCATGTCTCTGTTACTGGAATACATAGTTAGAGAGTTCATACTCTGCATGAGTGTGAAATATTATAATCTGTTACATTCCATTTCCAAGGCATATGTCCATTGATTTTCATTTGTCAAAGAGCTCATGAGATTTCCTAATTGAGCAGATTGAAATTTATTGTACTCTACAACTCTTAAAGAGAGATAAAATGGAGCACTCCTTCCATCATGGATCAGTTCTTCATGATGGTGCATTACCTGGCGAAGTTCCTAAATTTCTGCTTAGTCCATAAATAATAAATTTTCTTCAAATTCCCAAAGGATTAACCAAATGCTTCTTGGATCATAAAAGTGGTTAATTGAGTGTGAGAAGATCCTATTAATCTGTCTAAAATTCCTTGAAATGAAATATAGATTCCTAAAAATATAACCTATAATACCAATAGAGGAAACTCCAAATTCTGTCACCACTACAATGCAGATTTGAGACCAAATTCGAGAGTGCTCTTGTGTTTATTTCATAAGCGTAATTGCTTCCTAATATGAATGAACTTGGAGAAGGATTTAGGGTCAAAATTGAGCTTTTCTTATGTGAGAATAAACCAGGCTTAAATTTTTTCCCCTCAATTAAACTAGATCCAAAAGAACTGAGAGTTCCTTTAGAAGTGAAAAATAGAGCATAACCAATACAAAATATTGAGAAAATATTACATACATAGTGTTCCTTTATGTACAGAGAAATGAAACTAAGCTTTGATAACGTGAAAACAAACCTTTCGTGTAGCTCATTCCCATCAAAAACTCTGAATCCAAAAGCACTGGGGATTTCCTCATAGGTGGAAAAAATAGCATAACCTTCCTAAACGATAGAGAAAATATTGTAGACACATAATTCCTCTTTGCAGTGAGAGCCAAGCTCAGAGATTTTATAATTTTTTTTTTTAAATCCTCAATGGGGAAACAAAATTCAGAAAGACAAAAACAAGAGATCCTGGCTCAGATTTAAAAACCGAAGAGAAAAAATGAAACGAATCCTAGACTAAGGAAATGGGTGACAGACAACTAGTACATACCTTCTTAGTGTGAAAATTAACTATGATAGAGATTCTGAACAACACCTCTAAAATTGAAACCTGCCACTCAACTCTTAGATCATCAACCTCGACAGGTCTTTGAAAATTTTTCTCCTCAAAGACACAGGATATTGGGAAAATATAATATCCAAAGAAAATAAGAAGGGAAACTACAAAGAAAGCTGGGCTACCTACCAGAGGATCAAAGGAAGAGAGACATACAAAACCTGCATTATCCAACCTTGAGCCTACCAGATTTTAGGAGGCATTCAATTACCACAGAGCAGGTGTAAATTTGCATGGAAGACTACATGGAATGTGTCCCGCTGATAGCTTTAACAACATTGGCCAGTGTACTGGGATGAAGTGCATCATTTCAAATTTAATGAGAGTTAAATCCCGCCAAATACAAGATTTAGGGGATGGTTCTACAGTTAGAGACTCCAATTTAAAAAAAAGTTCCTAGCTTAACTTGTTTTGTTTTTGCCTTGGAGTTAGCCTCATCATTTATATCGCTATTTATATGGAAATCCATAAGAGATTTTATCAAAGGATTTAGTTTCTTTTTTAGTTCTATATATAATTCATTTTATCTCTATGTTTTCTCAAGTGACCAATCAATGCTCAAATTATAACCATGGAGTCCCCGAATATTAGAATGCAGTTGATGTTATATTTTTTAACTAGGATTTGACCACAGTAGGGCATATGTCTTTGCCAAATTATTTAAGACATTACCTAGAA
>SNQJ01S0074320.1:72018-92332 GCA_010110895.2 Picea sitchensis
ATGGATTAAAAATGAGTGAAAAAAATATTTTGTAAAAGTAAGTTTATAAAAGAAAAAATTATTCCAAATTTCATTTTTTTTTAAAAGTTAGAGGGAAGACTTGTGTAAGAGAGATTTTATGTGAAAAACTTTGGAGTGGATATATTCTTCTAAAAAGTTAATTCAAAAGGGATCTTTCACAGATGAAAAACTTAAGGTGTGTAACTTCATTCTATTCATCTCAATTTATTAAAAAAAATTCAAAATTTTATTTATTCATTCATATTAATATTTATTCATATTAGTATTTATAGTGCATTTTCAAGAAAATGAAAAGTTTCTAGAATTACCTTTAATATTGCAAACCTGAACTTTTTTTGTGTGTGTATTTGTATATAGATATTTGGGTATATAGTAATGAAGCACATGTGTGAATAATAAGAATTTAAATTGTTTTTGGTAAATTTGAGGAAACCCCCAAAAATTTACTTAGAATTTGAAATGAACTATTGTGATTCCAAGGAAACTCATTAAATATGTGGGATGTCTAGAATAAGTGCATCAAATGGGAGATAAGAGAGAAAATACTAAGAAGAAATGACAAATAATATTTGTAGAGAAGAGATGTCTAAGATCTAGTTACCTTGAAGAACTTAGAACAAGGGAGACATTGTGCCTAGCCATGCATGAAAAAATAATGTTGTTGAGTTCAATCCACTTGTAAATTTGTTTCTTCTAGTGAATAACAATGCATAGGTTTTCTATGCATATATCACACTTTTTTTAATCAATTCCTCTTAATGAAAATCCTATAAAAAAATATACTATCTCATGGTTTTAATGGATGTGTATACTTGATATAGTTTTTATTTTAATTTTTTCTTACATTCTATGTAAATAAAGAGAACTGTAATAGATTTACATTGTAATCATGTCTTTTTTCATTAGTTTAAATGATTTGTTGAGTGTTGGACTTGTTTGAGTGTATTCTTGGCTCACTCTTTAACCAAATTCTATAGGCAATCTTGCAATTGATTCTTGATAGGTGTTTATTATTTTATGGGAGGCTTGTATGAGTACACACAATCTCACTTTGTCCTAATATCTTACACTACAACAACATTTGATTCATCCAGTATTAACTTATTTGATGATTGAAGTATATCTACAACATTGATGCATATCTTCCAATTGATGTGTATAGATAAAACTATGAGGGATATACTGGAAAGAACATATAGTTATTATTTTCATTTACATTACAAAAATAAATTGAATCTTTCCAAGAATTAGGTGATACATAAGCTACGACAAGCTTTTGTGCAACAATGGTTTATGAGAGTAGTGATACTTGTAATAGGAAAAACATACACTAATGAAAAAAAATCATTTAAAAACAAAATGGTTAAACATGTTTTTTTTTAATATGCACACACTAGTCCAAAAATTGTGAAATTAATATGTTTCTACATTTATTTTCATATAAATATTAATCAAATTCTTATTGTTTTTTTAATTTTTTAGTAAGATTGATAAAATTTTAGAGAACAATTGTCATGATATCTAAAACATGTCGAGATGGATTTTGGAAAAAAGTGTACAATGAGATGGTTAAAGGAATGAGTATAATTGCATCACACTAGGAACCATCCCAACAACAATGTATATAAAATATATGTATACACCAATTTTTTGAGAGTGTAATTATTTGCATGAAATATTAATTTTCATTTTTTTGTTGTTGTTGTAGAAAACAAAAAAAAAAATGGAACCCATTAAAAGAATAAGAGGATACACCAAGGCAAAAAGGGGTTCATCACAAAGTTTGTGATTATAAAATGTGTTTTTTTTCCTTGGAAAAAAAATATTTTTATATTCATTCAAAAAAGGGAAGTAATATACATGTTCCACCAATACCACAGACCTTGTATGTCTCTTACTGTCTATTTCATACTTTCCCATACCCCCTATGTAGCTCCTTAAGAGATTCAATGCTAAACAAAATCCCCCCATTAAAGGGGGACAAAACTATTACATCCTCTATATTTTTCGATATTTCTCTGATGATACGTAAAAATAATTTGTTCATAAAAAAATAAAATATGTTAAACCAAACATGAAATCATCTGGGGCCTTTAAAAGTGAAACTCCATAGCCTTCGTTTCTACTCCACAAGAGAATTTGTAGAAACAAAAAGCTCCTAATTGTTGTTCCCGAACCACCTTTGATAGTTCATTTGTTTTTGCATTCATTTCTCTCAGAATATGTTGGAAGGAGAGAGAGTTGAAAGATTGAAAAGAGAGCTTGATGTCTCTCATAATGGTAGAGAGTTTGATGTTTTTTTATAGTGATTTTGTTTCTTTCCCAGTCAATAAACAATTTGGAGTCTCCGAAGACTTTTAGCTTCTGTAGGTCCTTTTCTTTTGCAGCTTCTAGTAGCGTCCAAAGGGAAATACATTATGATCGATTGTTTGTGCTAGCTCCAAGGGCATAACGAATATAAATATAATGTTTGTGAATGATGTTTAGGAATACTCCTACACCACACCTAGGAGGGTGTCCTTGACTGGCCCCATCAAAAAATACCCATGGAGTATCATAATAAATGGAAGGAGGGATGGGATTCCTTGGGTTCTTAGCATGTGGATCTTCCTTGAACTCTTTATCTTGCGATTGTGGTTTCATAAATGAATTTCAGGTTCACTGATTTGTCTTTAAACACCGCTTGATTACCTTCCCACCAGATGTTATAAATAATCATACTAAGGAGACCCATATACATATTTACCACCTCGTCCTGTACCCAGGCTTGGTAGAAATCTTCCAATGGTCTTATGTTCCTACCTTTCTTTAACTTCATTTTATTGTATACCATCTTTGATACCTGACTTGCAAATGGGCATGTAATAAAAATATGAGTAATTGTTCCAGAATTGTATTTCCACAATGAACATTGGCTCAGATGTACCCAACCTCTTTTAAGGAGGTTGTCCCACATCAACAACTTGTTGTTGAGGGAAATCCACAAGGTTACTATGCATTTGGGGGTGGGGGTAGAGGTGCGGGGAGATTTAAACTTTGAGAGTGGTTTCAACCACCACTTTCTCTCACGTTGGTTTCATTCTTATTACCAGTCTTTGTAGCCCAAATTTACCATGTAGGATCCATATTTTGGGTTTAGGGTCCAACATAAGGAGTCCATAGATTCCTCATCCATGGTGATGTAGTTCTCACATAGTAAAATGATGTATGAGTTCCATTCCTCTGCTATATCATCCTCTAGACCAATGCCAACCACATATTTCCACCCTCTTTTCCACTCAGTTGTGGAGTCCCAACACATGCATCATATAGGGTTGCTAGTCATCTATATCGAAGGGTGAGGATAAGGGGAGATGATAGTCTAAAATTATATACTTCCTCTAAGTAGGGGTCCTCCCCTAGGAGCATGCTACGGAAATTACCCACCTTCTAGGCCATACAGGCACCCACCAATGGGAAAGAAGAAACACAATTCTTCCATACTAATGTGCATTTTGAGGATTTTTATTAGGGATCAAAACCATTCATTTTGGAATTTTTTTTTGAGTACATTACATGTACCCATAGGGTGTTAATTGTGTTAATCTACAAAGTTTCCTTCTTGCAAGGGTCTGTGTGAAATGAAAAAAGTCATTTAATCCCCAACCCCCAAGTTCTTTCACAATAGATATAGACATCCAACGCACTAGGTGTAATCCCCTTGGGAATGTTTTTCCTACCCACAGGTACTGGAAACTTATTCTCCAAATGTTTTGTAGAATTCCTTTGGGGATCACCATAATAGATTTCCAATACATCAGGATGATTTCCAGGATGGATTTGAGAAGGGTCACCCTGTCTCCTCTCGATAAGAGTCGATTGACCCAAATCCAAATCCTGATTTATATATTTCTAATAAGGCATCCCCAATCTTATTTTTTGTAACAATCTGACTTTAGGTAGAAACCCAAGTATTTGATCCCTTCTAATAAGTTTGTTTAATTATAAACTGTGTTTTATTTACTTCATATTTCATAATTTTTGTGATTTATATATTTTGACATATAAAGAAGAACCATCCAAACATTTGATTTACATTGGATCAAATATCAATTGTGATTATATGTTGGAGTATCAAAGGTTAATTGAACAATTTCTAGGTAGCTAATATGTTATTTTACTGAACACTTTTTTTTTTAATTAGTGGAGCAATAAGAAACATTTAATTGATGATGATTATGATGATGACAATGATGGTTAACATCCATTGAGAACACAATTGGTGTATCAGACCTTTAAAAAAGCAAGAGATTACTTGGATTTCTTTAAATTGTTATTTCGATGCTTGAAAAGAATTAAGAGAAGTATTCCAAGATCACTAATTTTTTTATGACTTAGAAGGTTAGGAAGATCGATATTGTGACAAATATTTGGAAATTGAGATCTAATTTGGGTATATGTAGGGAATTTTAGGAGAAAGTTTTTTTCATCTTCAACAGTCTCGGTGTCACAAATGTGACAAATTCTTTCTTACGGTGGTGTTTTCAGAATAATTGTTGTAACATCCCTCTCTTGCGAGAACATGTTATCAACTTATTCTCTGAGGAATACTTGTGTGTAAGTGATCTGGTTATAGTACATGGTTATTTGTTTCTCTTATGGATTTTTATGATGATGTTGATGGTTGTGATTTAATGTTATCTGATATATATGTATTGATAGATGCTATTGACGAGTTTTCCCTGAGTGTGCAGGAAACTTGACAGATTGTGGATGCTGATGGCATCAATGGAACATCTTGGACTCTAGATTGAGTTAGGGAGTGGATTGTATTAGTTTGAGTATTTCATTTATGCATATGTGGCGTATGATCGATTATATTATAATTTTGTATATGGATCGTTGACAGTGTTTTGTAATGAAGGTAGGATGATGAATGCTTTCTAATATGACTCACGTAAGGAGTAAATGGGTCATGCACATAGACTAGATACTGAGGGAGAGGTGTGTAAGAGTCCATGTCACAACCTACTAGCACTATTGTCATGGAACAAATTGTAGGTTAAAAATTACCTAGTTCGAGAGGTCCATGATGTCCTGAGGGCATCTTGAGACAGTTGCTCACGAAGATTTCTGAGGGGCGCACAATAAGGCAGGGTACTTATTCTTTAAAATCCCTTAGTATCTCACAAGGTCTTCTGAATGGAGTGTTGAATCCAAGGGTTGGACAACTACCAAAATCAGTCAAAGGCGAGTGGCACCCTTGGAGCACAGAGTACGTCTTGAAGGGAACGTCTTGGAAATAAAATTTGAGTCAAAGAATTTAGGTGGCCTAGAAAACCTTTAGTGAATAATTAAACCTTGTATAATATTTAAGCATTGATGGATTTAATTAATTAATTAATTAATTAAGGATTGAAATTATTAATTGTGAATCCCCAAATGAAAGTCTAATCCTATTCAAGAAAATTAAGTCTAAGTTGGTAAGAAGAATAAAACTAAATTTATTAACTAAATCAAAATAGGAATGAGGTAAATCAATTTAAGAAATTAAGAAAAATGAAATAAACCTAAGATTGATTTAATACACATATGTGAAAGAAAATACCAAATTGGAATTTAAGATAAGAAAGGAGTATAAAGCTGAAAGAATGTGTACGCATAGAAAGGTGTCTAGAGTCTAGTTAACACTAGTCTAATTAGAAGAATATTCTTATTTTAAATCAGCTCAGATTTAGTAAGTTGTCAGTCATTAAATGAGAATAAGGGGAATAAATAGACAACTAGGAGTGATTTAAGGAGCGCTTTTAAGATGGGTGAGGCAAATTGAATTTAATTAAAATAAAATGTGGAATTTATTGTGCAACTTAGGGAAAGGGTGACAAGTGTAAGGGGGAAATAATTCTAAATTATCTAATTAAAAAGTGAATTAAATGTTCAAGTCGGAATGTGTCATTAAGTAAACTCCTATAAAGCAAATGGTAAAGAGGGGGAAGTATGTAATGAACCCTCATGTTATGACAACAAAAGTGAGTACAAAGAGGTAAATAATAATTTTTTAACACAACGTTACAACAAGTGACATGTGCCACAATATAATTATAAAACACAATCAATTCATCGCAATCAAATGAAGCAAAATCACTACTATTCAAATCAATATTAGATTTTGATTTGAAGACCGAAGTGATCTTCTATGTTGGAAGACGCTCCTACCTCAACTAAACATGGTCCTCGAGGATGTGTCATCGAAACTGTTCGAGGAGCAGTGCCATGAGAGGTATTTTTCAAAGGAATTCATTTAGCGCTAGTTCAATGAGCTCAACGACTTACGACAGGGTGTTCGTACGGTGCCCGAGTATGAGGCCCGATTCATGGAGTTTCTTAGGTATGCTCCACACCTGAACACGTATGAGGTCCGATTCATGGAGTTTCTTAGGTACACTCCACATCTGAACAACGGTAAGAAGCTAAAGGCAATTTTTTTTTGAATTAACTTCAACATTCGTGTTTAAGGTGAGCATCCCACGTCTCAAACGTGCTTCACCATGTATCTTACGTTTCACTATGCAGTCCAGAAGGCCCTCATAGTTGAGGAAGAGCTGACTAGTGGGGGTCAGTGCAGGACTCCTACAAGATTGTCTAGACATATGACATTCAGAGAACAACAATGTTAGACACTAGCTAGACATGCATCAGGGTATCGAGATACGTCTAGAGGACTTGCGTTCACGACACCCTGATGAATGACTCATAAACAAAGGACTCCCTATAGAGGACCACCACATCAATAACAACATCGCCCGCAACAACAACAATTTAAGCCTATTCAACATAACAGACTAGGATCTCAAGTTGGAAGGCCAACAACTTCTACTTCAGGGACCAAGAGTACTGGACTGAAGACCAGATGTTGGACACTTGGAGAGACACATTACCAGTGAGACTGTCCAATTGAGAGGGATAGAGTATCTAGGTCAGTAGAACAAACTATAGTTGGAGATTTGGGCAAGACCCACAACATTCGTGAAGCGGTGAATCACCGCCAGGACGAACACCATTCTACTATGCTCATCGTGGCGGTTATTCACCATTACATGAATGTTGTAGTAGTGAGGTTTGTTTCCAGGGATTCTTCTTGAGGTTTGTTTCTTCCCTACAGTTGCAGAAGAGCATGTGTAAGGGATGCAAGTTATATGCAGTATTATAACTAAATGAAAATGGTGAGGACAAACGATTAGAGAACCTTTCGGTAGTACGAGGATTTGCTAACGTGTTCCTAGAAGAGTTACCAGGTTTGCCTCCGAAAAGAGAGTTAGAGTTTACAATCAAATTGAAACCTAGAACCGAACCGATTGAAAGAACACCTTATCGGATGCCAACGCCTAAGATACAGGAGTTGAAAATGCAATTGAAGGCGTTGTTGGACTTGGGGCTTATACGACCAATTGTGTCGCCTTGGGGTGCGCCTGTTATTTTTGTAATAAAGAAGGAAGGGTCGTGGAGACATTGTATTTACTATCGTCAAATGAACAAGGTGACGATCAAGAACCAATATTCGTTTCTTAGAATACACGGTTTGTTTGATCAAATGAAAGGCATGACAGTGTTTTAAAAGATTAACTTGAGATCAGGATATCACCAATTACGAATTAAAGAGGAAGATATTCCTAAGAATGCATTCAATACAAGGTTCAGGCACTATGAGTTTACCGTTTTACCATTTGGACTGACAAATGCCCTGGGGGTATTCATGAGTTTGTTGAATGGGGTGTTTCGAGAATACTTGGAAAAGTTTGTTCAAGTATTCATTGATGACATACTGATATATTCTCGAACAATGGAAGGACATGATGAACATTTATGCTTGGTACTACAGTGTTTACGAGAAAAAAATTATATGGGAAACTTTCGAAATGTTGTTTTTAGCAATCGAGGATTCATTACTTAGGGCATGTTATATTCAACGAAGGAATCAATGTGGATCTAGTGAAGGTAGAGGATATTCTAGAATGGCCTTCCCTGAAAAACGCACCAAAAGTAAGCGGATTTATAGGTTTAGTAGGATATTACCGATGGTTTGTCGAAGGTTTTTCAAAGATAGAAAATCCGATGACGGAATTGCAAAAGAAAAACAAGAAGTTTGTATAGACCGAGAAGTGTGTGGAAGAATTTAAAAGGCTCAAGGGGATTTTGAAAACAAAAATGATACTAAAAGTCCCCTACATGGACCAAGAATTCTTGGTATGCACATACGCATCCAAGGAAGGATTAGGCAGAGTGTTGATGCAAGACGATCGAGTGATCACTTACATCTCAAGGAAATTAATAAAGCATGAGGAGAACTACACAATGCATGATTTGGAGTTATTGGATATTGTGTATTCCTTGAGAGTGTGGAGACACTCTCTGATCGGACGAAAATTCAAACTAAAAATAGATCACTGTGGATTGCATCCTATATTTACGCAAAGTGAATTGAACGCACGACAAATGAGTTGGTCAGAATTGCTTAGCAAATATGATTTTTAGATTACTTACATAAAAGGAAAAATGAACATAGTCGCAGATGCATTGAGTCAGAGACCACATATATTCTCGTTGATACCTCTTCAGACGAATCTTCGAGAAAATATTCTAACTATACAGTTCGACGATGACTGGTATAAAGAAGTTAAGGAAAATATCGGACAAGACACCATAATGGTACCAAGGTTTGAACGTTATACATTGGATAATGATTGATTGATGAGGTATAATAAATGGATTTACGTACTTCCTAACGATGAATTGAAAAGTTTAATCTTAAGAAAATCTCATAGATCAATATACTTGGATCATCCAGGAGTCACAAAGATGAAGGTAGACCTTACACCCTTATTCTTCTGGAAACAAAGGAAAGAAGACATAGTTAGCTACGTGGCGAGATGTCTAGAATGTCAACAAGTTAAAGGTGAACATAGACATCCGACATGATTACTACAACCACACGTAATTCTAGAATCGAAATGGGAGGTCATTTCGATGGAATTTGTTGTTGTATTTCCGCTAATGAAAAGGAGGCACGACTCAATTTTCGTGGTACTTGACACTCTGATGAAGAGTGCACATTTTATTCTTGTGCGTACAACATATCGGGCACCCAACATAGATAGAGTTTTTATTAGCGAGATTGTGAGGTTACATGGCGTCCCAAAAAGGATCATATCTGATAGAGGATCGATGTTTCCAATATGTTTTTGGACTAGTTTCTAAGAGGCTTTGGGAACACATATGAACTTTAGTACAACGTATCACCTTGAGACAGACAGGTAGACAGAAAAAATGAACCAAATTTTGGAAGATATGTTGCGTATGTATTTAATTGACCAAAAAAAATGTTGGGAAGAGTTATTTCCACTGGTAGAGTTTTCATACAACAACACCTATCAAAGCACCATTAATATGGTACCATTTGCGTTTATTTACGGGCAACCATGTCAGACGCCTTTGAGATGGGATCGACTTGAGGATAGGGCCCTGGTAGGACTAGAGGCAATCCAAGAGATGGAAGAACAAATGCAAATAATAAGACAAAGGATTAAAGAAGCACAAGATCGACAAAAGAGTCATGCTGATGCACATCATGTTGACCAAAATTATCAAGTTGGTGACCGAGTTTTCTTGTGGGTGAAACCGCACAAGAGTTTGATCAAGTTTTGAAAGGGTGATAAACTCTCTCCTAGGTATGTGGGACCTTTTGAAGTTGTGGAAAATAAAGGAACCGTGACCTATCAACTGGCCTTGCCTGATTCTTTAAGGCGTATGCACAATGTTTTTCATGTGTTTGTTTTGAGACATTATGTTAGTGATCCTACACAAATGATTGACATGAGTTCTTTGCAGGTGTCAGATGAGGGTGAACTCACGGTGGAGCCAATAAACATTCTGGACCATCACATTTGACAATTATGACGTCGAACAATCAATCTGGTCAAGGTAAAGAAGGACAATTATATTTCACACTTGGCTACATGGGAGGACACATATGATATTCGTCAGTGGTCTCCTTACTTATTTGATATATTAAACATATAGATCTCGTCAAATACTTTATTTACTGCATTTTTATACACTATACAACTTCGAGATGAAGTTTAAAACAAGAGGGGTTGTATGCAACATCCCGCTCTTGTGAGCACATGTTATTGAATTATTCTTTGAGGACACTTGCGTGCAAGTGATCCAATTATAGTACATGGTTATTTGTTTCACTAATGTATTTTTATGATAATGTGGATGGTTGTGATTTAATGTTATTTGATATATATGTATTGACAAATGCTATTCACGAGTTTTCCTTAAGTGTGCATGACACTTAACAGATTGTGGATGCTGATTGAATCAATAGACCCCCTTGGACTTTGGATTGAGTTAGGGAGTGGATTATATTGGTTTGAGTATTTCATTTATGCATATGTGATGTATGATTGATTATATTATGATGTTGTATATGGATCTTTGACAATGTTTTGTAATGAATGTAGGATGACGAATGCTTGCTAATTTGACTCACGTAAGGAGTAAAGAGGCCATGCACATAGACCAGATATTAAGGGAGAGGTGCGGCAGAGTCCCTATCATAGCCTACTAGCACTCCCACTGTCGCTCAAGTTGTAGGTTAACGATTATCTAGTTCGATAGGTCCACGATGTCATGAGGGAAGATTGAGACAATCGCTCACGAATATTTCTAAGGGGTGCACAATAAGGCATGGTTATTATTCCTTAGAATCCCTTAGTCTCTCACAAGGTCGCCTGAATGGAGTGTTGACTCCATAGGTTGGACAACTACCAAAACCAGTCAAAGGCGAGTGACACCCTTGAAGCACGTAGTGCGTCTTGAAGGGCACGTCGCAGAAATAAAACTTGAGTCAAAGAATCTAGGTGGCCTAGAAAACCTTGAGCGAATAATTAAACATTGTAAAATCTTTAAGCATTGTTGGCTTTAATTAATTAATTAAGGATTGGAATTATTAATTGTGAATCCCCAAATGTCTATTCAAAAAAATTAATCCTAAGATGGTAAGAAAACTAAAGATAAATTTATTAACTAAATCAAAATAGGATTGAGGTAAATCAATTGAAGAAATTAAGAAAAATGAAATAAACCTAAGATTGATTTAATACACATATGTGCAAGAAAATACCAAATTGGAATTTAATATAAGAAAGGAATAACGCTGAAATAATTTGCACGCATAGAAAGGTATCTAGAGTCTAGTTAACACTAGTCTAACTAGAAGAAGGTTCCTATTTTAACTCAACTCAGATTTAGTAAGGCATCAGTCATCAAATGAAAATAAGGGGAATAAAGAGACAACTAGGAGTGATTTACGAAGATCTTTTAGGATGGGTGAGGGAAATTGAATTAATTAAAATAAAATGTGGAATTTCTTGTGCAACTTAGGGAAAGGGTGAAAAGTGTAAGGGGGAAATAATTCTAAATTATCTAATTAAAAAACAAAGTAAATGTGCAAGTGCGAATGTGTCATTAAGGAAAATCCTATAAGGAAAATGGTAAAGAGGGGGAAGAGGATGACACGGGTTATGGGTAAAGTTATGCTGCAGAATTTTTGACTAGTTTTTCTTGTGAGAGTTGGGGTACCCATCTTGAGAGAAGGTGGTGGATCTACCTTGCGAGGCAAGCTTGGAGTTAGAGGATTTCTGGTTTTGTGTGAGTGCCCCCCCTGCGGATCAGGGGGCTAAGGGGGAATAAGCGTACCCCTAGAGTTGGTTGGGAGGTACTAGTGAAGCCTCAATGATTAGCAAGTGAGAGAAAGGAAGGAGTGCCATTTGCAGAAAAACATCTTCAGATTTTCTCCATCATCAATTATGGTAATCACATGTAAAATTGAGTTTGTAATATGATTAAATTGTATACCAGTCTTAGAAATTGTCGTAAATTGTATTTGTTCTCTGATGTCGAAATTGCAAGTTCCTTGGTGGTTGTGTAATATAGAAAATGAATCTCTTGCACTGTTTCCATTGCATTGTTCAACTAAATGTAATGTAATTTCCTTAATTGTCGTCTTCGTTTTACCATTACTTGGGATTCTAATTGTCACTGCTAGTTGGGTTATTAGTAAGAATGGTTGAACGATTAAATTGCTGCTAATAGACACATAATCAAAGTGTGATTTCTTATTGGTCACTATCTTGGGTTTGCATAATTTTTAAACTTCATTGCCTTGTTAAACTTTTTCCCAAATTATTTTGAAGATTCGTATTCACTGTGTATTTTTGAAGATTCGTTTTCACAGTGTATTTGGTTGATTGTTCCTGGAATTAGAAATTCATGGAGACCCATTAAATTAGATGGAATTCCTTTGTGTCTCAGTGAGATTTGGTGGTCAAGCTTTTCTTTTCTGGAACCCCCATTTTCGTATGGGTAAATCGTTGTCAGTCAAATATCAGATCTGAATTTAGATTGCTGAGTACCGAATTAATTCAGATGAATTGGACTGATAAATTTTTGTATATATATGCCACATGATTCCTCAATAATGTTATTAATCTGCTGATGTCTAGATAGTATCGTATTCATGGTGTCTAATTCTACATCTCAGAGTTGCTCCTTTTAACAACTAGATTCAAGGATTTTTCCATGTTGTATTAATCTCGTTAAAATGGACATGAACCTCCACCGAAAGACCTATAGTTTTTACTCTGAGAAAGCCTCGATGGAGGTACATTCCCCCTTGGAAGCGATTCAAACAACCAATCCTTCATCTCAATATTGTTCTTATTTTCCACTTGATCTCCCTGAAATATGAATTTGAATTTCAGCGGCCTGCTAGTTGAACCTTCATTAACCATCCTGAACACCCGAATCATGGAAATCAATATTACGAGTTGCGTTGCTATTCTCATATCCATATCATTGCAACATATACAATTCTTCTCTTCACAGTCCCAGAATAAGCTATTGGTGGCACTAATATCAATATCATAGGAGGAATAATGATAATAATTAGATGCAAATATATATAGGAAGTCGTCACATAGAGAGGAGGGGAGCTAAGAACAAATGAAATGTGGCAGATTGTGTTTATAACATGATTTTGGGGATTCGTTTGACATATTGAATGGAATGGAGTGGACTTATAAATCCATCCTAATTGAGTCCTGTTCTATTATCCGAAGTCTTCTGCACAACCCCCGCTGGTAAATTTTGACTTTGAAATTAATTTCATCCAGAAAAATTTCGCTCTGATAAGAGAACACCAACATCGAGGGAGATAAATCTTTAGAGGGTCAATTCTTTAAATTCCGACATTGAAATTCAAAACAGGCTTCAGTCATCAATTTCATTTATAAATTAAAAAGCTGACATTTTAGAAAATGAAATGAATTCTCAATAAACTTTTATACTTAGTGTACATTTACTTTAATACACATAGAGGACTATTTTTTTACCATTATGTCTATTTGCATCATGGAAAAATAAGTTGCATTTTCATACTTGCAACATGGAAAAATTCAATGCTAAAGCATATCATTTCATTATGTTCATTTTAATTCAATGATGTCATTAATATGTCACAATTATGTACGGGTGCATTTAAACAAGTATTACATGTGAGTGAAAATAACTTTAATAAAAACATCAGAGTTCATAATGACAACAAAAGAACTGCTTCCTTTAATGATACAATTACCATTGTTGTTACTATTATGTTAATGTTACAAGGACTACAAGGACTTATAGTGGGAAAATATTATTTATGCACTAATTCTATTACATATGTAATATGCATCGATTATTTTATTATATAAATTATAGATTAGGGATTCGTAATATAGACAATACACACAAGTGCATAATATATATTTTAAAATCCCTTGTGCATATCAAACTGGGGCACACTACATATTATTGATAGAATTTCCTTGATTCTTTCAATATCTAGAAGACATAATAGAATTTCCTTGATTCTTTCAATATCTAGAAGACACAACAGGGATTAAAAAATATGACATATGCACCAGAGTATGGTATATATATTTTGAAGACTTTGTGTGTATCAATAGGTAGCACATCAATGCATATTATACATAAGGAGCACACCACACTCCATCATCAATATAAGTGTTTCGAAACAAAATATTTTGGTAGAACCTCCGCTTACCGATAATATTCACTTATAGTGAAAATATGTTAAAACCTTTACTATCAACAAAGAAGGTTTAGGAAGGTTTAGTGGAGGTGTCACATACTTTAAATTCCATTCATTTTTTTTTCTTTTATATAAATATTCAACCATGATATTTTAATGTTTTATCATCATCATAATTGTCGCATATAAGTTATGTTTTTTTTTTTAAGTAAAAGGTTGGATCCTATTGTATTAATATAGGAAAAAAACATATCTGTAGGTGATGCCAGCTGTCCCGCCTAAGCAGGAAACCGGGACAGCTGGGCATCCATGTCCAGGTATCTCCCTGTTTGCACAGTAAACAAAAGTCGACCAAGATGTCTCTGCTACGTCCCGCCCGAAGGAAACCGGGACGAGCAGTCATAGTCCTAAAACTGGTGCTATTGTCTAGAGCTATGAGACATTTATATTTAACTAGCCTAAGGCGTAAACTGAAATAACTGAACCAAAAACAAAGTCTGGGACTACATATCAGATAACCTCTGAACCCGAGTGTGTGTCGTCGACCGTTGTTGAGTGCTTCCATCTTGCAGGAAAGGCGTAGACTCTGGCGCAAGTCGGGCATTGCTTCTTTGGTGTGGCTCTCGAGTGCGCTGCAAAGAACATGTCGAGGCGCTGCTCTAATATTGCCATGTGGAAGACCTGGTCCTCAAGCAGATTCCTCATCTCAAAGAGGAGATTGAGATAATCCCAGTCCGTTGAAGTTTGCTGCTCTAGGCGATTGCTGTCCACGCGCTCCTCTGTGGTGGCCGCTCTTCCGCCTTGCGCGTTGGGTGCCTCTGCTTCCCTGGTGGGCTCGGGGGTAGGTTCTTCCACCACATAGTAGGGTGAGTAAGGCCTTTCATCACCTGTATTGCCTTCTACTGGCTGTGAAGGACCAGCCAAGCCAAAAGACGTGCACGGGTGCCAATTTTCAGGCACAGCGAACAGGGTGTGCTCCGGCTGACTTTATGAACCTCCTGCTGGGATCCTCTCCTCACCAAACGCTCTTGGAGGCCTCCTAAGCTTCTTTCTGCGTCTTTTGGTAGCCATTGCCATTGCCCTTTCAAAAGTTTCCTTTCTTTTACTGCACGACTGCGCAGCATACCAAGCCGCCCCCTGTCACGACTTGCCTCTAATTCTTGGCATGTTGCAGTCCCAATGAATGCTCCCAGGGCGCTCAGTTGGAGTCGAGATATGAGAGAATTGACCGTGGTGCTGGTGCGCCTGGGTGTTCGAGGGCAGCCTGCTGCCAAGACTATCGACTCGTATAATGAATGCTGAAACGGTGGCCAAGGCTATGACCGCATCCATCATTTCCACCATTAAAACACACTAGTTAGTGCTGGTACTCGTCACTTGCGCGAGGGGTCTCGGCCCTTGAATGCTCCTGCGTGTGTGCATGGCTCGTTAATGGGCGAGTTGACGGGAACCGGTGGATGTATTAACTTCGCGTCCCGACTCCCCCCCACGTGGATGCATTGCCCTCCCTATCACCCCATCCGGGGCGCATATAAGTTATGTTATTCCTACCTTATGTTTTTATTTTCTTTCCCTTATCATACATCTAAAACATTATGACGTATAGATTAAAACATAACTATTCTTTCATCAATTTGTTATAACGAGGAAAACCATATGGATTAAATGCTTACACATAAAGTCCCTTATAACTTCTCATAACTATAATTAGTTGAAAAACTTGATACCTAACCATATAGTCCTTCACTTTACATCATTCTTATAAGGATAAGATAATTCTTGTTCTAATAATACTAGGTTTCATATTTTACTTGTTATATATATGTTCGTTACTATGATTAACATCACGTATGAGGGTTTTTTATTTATTTTTTATACGTATGAGGGTTTTTTATTTATTTTTTATATCCCCCTATGGCTATATGTTCTCCACATTGACACTAAAAACTGCTATTATGCCCCTTTAATCGTTTCATACCATATAACATACAAGGTTTTATATTTTGTTAAGGTAGATCATATATAAAACGGGTTTCATATATTACACAGGTTTCATTGTATATTATCCAATGTATTTAACACAGGTTTCATTGTATATTATCCATTGTATTAACGCGAGTTTCATTGTATATCACCCAAATGTATAACACATGGCATACGAAAAGATGAATCGTACTTGTGGAAATTTATTATAGAGTTTTACTCTAGATTAACTTGTGTTATAGTACCAATTCTTAATTAAAAACCTTTCCAACATTTTTGCGTTAATCATCGTGTCCTAGGGAGCATTTACCATGCAACAATATTGCATGCACCACTTGTGGGGTTACCATATCGAGGATATTGTATCAGCATATGTAATAAGGAATGTACATGTGTAGTGCTATGATGCTTACCAGTGTTAGGTTTTCTTGTCGGATCCTTAACTACCCTGACCTCTCCCGAACATGGTTCATTTCACACTTTTCACTTTTATTTTCTCAGCTCTACATTTGTTTTAAGAGGTTTTCGAGAGGTTTGACATTTTTTTCCAAACCTTCCTGAGTTACAATGTTACAATGATTTAGTATAGGGTTTATAATTTTTTTTTTTTTTTTTCTCTTTTTTATTCTATGTTTAAAACCTTTCACATCATTTTACTCGTCTGAAACTTACTTAGGACTTCTGTTAAAATATTTGCACGGTTGCGGTGTTCGCAAAGAGCATAGTAATTTCTTTTGTTTATATTATGTAGATATGCCATGATTTACATCCTGGATAAACTTATTCTTGGGTATTAAACTAATGATGGGCCATGTTTATTGTTGTGAGGGGTACCCATCAACTGTCTGACAACTTTGAACACTTGGATGTAGTTTAAGGGCGAAAAGAGGAGATAGAAAGGCGCTCTATACATCCATGGTAAGTTCGTTTCTATTTGCATATGTAACTTTTGTTTGATTAAATAAATAATACAACATTCTTACTTGTTCACTGCTATTATGTAGGTGTCGAGGAGGTTGGTGCCATGGAAAGCCGGGAATACCGTTTCTTGGAAAGGTATTCAGTTTCCATTACTTAATTATATTTCAATTCCAGTATCACAATATGTGACTGCTATGTTTATACATTCAGTGGAGCTAGTCGACCGAATAATTTTGTATATAATTATTCCTGAAACTCCTATGACTTAGGACTTTTGTCCACACATTTTACAGTGCTATAATTTTATGTACTCTATTTAGGATTCCTTCTTGGATATCCACCGCCGTTATTTATATCTCTGTTAAACTTAGTTTACATAGCATTGTTTCCCTTTGTGGACATACATAGTCATTACTTGTATCTTGTTAAATTTTGTTTTAAGTTGTAATGATTCCCTTTTTAATATACAGAGTCATTACTTGTATCTTGTTAAACTCTATTTAATTTGCAACGATCTTCCCTTTCTAATATACACAATAATTACTTGTTAAACTCTTTTTAAATTGTAATGATTTCCTTTCGAATGTACATAGTCATTACTGGTATCTTTTTTAAACTATGTCTCTTCAATACATATTTCTTATCCGAATACAATTCTTGTTTTAGTAACTAGGTCTTACTCATGATTTTTATTTGGATTGTTATTGGAAATACGATTCCTTTCATGGATCTAGAAACAAAATAACTAATGTTTTTCTTTCAACAATATTTCTGCATGAAACTATGATATGCATCTATTTTCTCATAAAAAAACTTAGATCTAATATATTGTAACAATTTATTTATTTTTTAAAAAAGTTCATAACCAATAATTTTGCTCACAATAATGCATAATAATACACAATAAACATGCACATCAACATATTCATAATAAATAAGTAAAACATGGAACTTGGGGAAACCACACATTAAAGGCTCTGTTCCTCCCAACCGTAGATTAGAGTCTCTGTCAACCTTTGTCACCCTCGAGATGAGTTTGGAATCCAAGGGGCTAACTACGTGGACTCTTGCATAATTATGAGTACCATCTTGTTGTGTATAATATTAAAAAATCATCATGTCAAGTCAATTCAATGTGTAGCCTTCTTGAGCTATCAGTTCACATCTTAGGAATGGTGTCCCATTCCTTTGTCATGACTTTTTTTTTTTTTCCTAGAACTTGTGACACTTGTCTTGAGCCTCTTGCTCACTGACAACCTGTCAGATTTAATTCTACACATGTTCACAGATTCTCCTATAAATCTGGAATGTGTATTTTTGAAGTTGAGTTAACTTCACAACTTGTCTCAATCCGCTGCCACTTTTCCAACCCCTTTGGATTCCTAACTCCCTCTTTAGTTTTTTTTAATAATTTTTCTAATATTATAACTCTAAAAACCTATGTAAAAACCTTCCCAAAAATGTTTTTTTTGGCTTATAATATATTTATATTATAAATAATTATAGATAGAAAATTACCCATAAATGGCCCTAATACCACTCTCCTTGCTATGCCTTTACCAATTTCAAGAGATAGACAAAGGCGTGGAAAGTGATAGTGCTTCCATGCCATTTCGATTGAGATTGCACTCAATTTCACGGGTAAGATGAACACATCATATTTGTTTGCTACATCAAGTATTACATGATGGCATCGAAAGGAGGCTGTTATTCAAGTATTACATGATGGCATCCAAAGGAGGATGTTATTCAACAAGAAGAATGATCTCATGGTATTAGGTGGATGACATAAAAATCATCATAATTGTAATATTTTTTGTTGTTTGTAATTTTTGAGAAAATTAAAATAATAAAATGTTGAAAGCACTCTTTCAATAAGATGGTTAAAAACTATTATCTTATAATTAAATTACAAATACAAGATTACCATTTTAACTAGAAAAAATAATACAAAGACTAAATCATTTTTTTATCATTTTAAAAACAAAATATTATAATACAATAATATATTAATATAAATCATTCTCTTATTATCATTATAAGTATTATAATACAATAATATACTACTTAAGGTTATACTTAATCTAGTAAAGGTTTAATACATTGTATTATCAAATTGAATTTAATATTGGTTCATATTAATTAATCAATACATAAGGAATTATTATTACACTCTTCTTGCTATGCCTTTACCAATTGCAAGGGATAGACAAAGGCGTGGCAAGTGATACTGCTTCCATGCCATTTCGATTGAGATTGCACTCAATTTCATTGATAAGATGAACACACCATATTTGTTTTCTACATCAAGTAGTACATGATGGCATTCAAAGAAGGATGTTATTGAAGTATTGATAAGATGAACACACCATATTTGTTTTCTACATCAAGTAGTACATGATGACATTCAAAGAAGGATGTTATTGAAGTATTATATGATGGTATCCATATTTGTTTTCTACATCAAGTAGAACATGATGACATTTTCGGAAGGATGTTATTCAAGTATTATATGATGGTATCTAAAGGAGGATGTTATTCAATAAGAAGAATGGTCTCATGGTATTAGGTGGATGACATAAAAATCATTATAACTATAATATTTTTTATTGTTTTTAATTTTTGAGAAAATTAAAATAATAAATGTTGAAAACACTCTTTCAATAAGATGATTAAAAACTATTATCTTATAATTAAATTGCAAATACAAGATTAGCTTCTTAACTAGGAAAAATAATACACTAGTTTAAGACTAATTCATTTTTTTTATCATTTAAAAAAACAAAATATTATAATACAATAATATATTAATCTAAGTCATTCTCTTATTATTTTTATAAGTGTTATAATAGAATAATATATTACTCAAGATTATACTTAATTTAATGAAGGTTTAATACATTATATTATATTATAAATTAAAATTTAATATTAGTTTATATCAATTAATCAATACATAAGTACACTTATGAAATCTTATGAAATGCTATTTTATAAATTAATGTAACATTATATATTAATTTAAAATTAAGTTAATTCTTTATTTTTTTATATAGATAAACGTATTATAATATAATAATGTATTTGTAAAAGTCATATTTATTAAATTTGATTTAATATTGGTTTATATTAATATCAATTAAAAAATAAGATATATCAATTAATCAATACATAAAGAAAAGTAGGAATGCTATTTTATAAATTAAAGAAACATTTTATATTAATTTAATATTAAGTTAGTTGTTTTTTTTT
>SNQJ01S0074321.1:12524-22884 GCA_010110895.2 Picea sitchensis
TGTTGTGGTCGTGACAATAGCAGTGGGGTCTGCATCAATGATCTATCTTTTACCAATATTTTCATAATCAGATTATGAATCAGGGTTTGGCTGCTTGTCTTTGATCTCGGCCACCAATGACTATTTTGAGTGACATTCATCGGTGTTGTTCCAGGGGCTTTTGTGGAAATCACACCATTTTCCGATGTCCTTCTTCGTCTTCCCATGACCCTTCTTTTCCTGTGGCTTAGACTGGTTTTCAGGAAGTTTTTTGTTAGGTCCGTCTTTATCATACTTTGGTTGTTGTGGATTTTCAGACCCAAACTCCCATTTGTTCTGTTTCTTAAATTTATGCTCGATTTTAACAGCATATCGATAAGAAGCACCAAGTTATGAGATGTCTAGAAAATCCATTTCAGTTTGGATGTATCTGTGTAGAGCCCCACGGTATTTCAGAACCAAATGTCATTTGGAGTCTTTGATACACATCTTGGTGCGCAAGGCATGGAAAGTATTGGTGAACTCCGAAACTGCTTGGCCCCTCACTTTCCGTTGTGTGGTCCATCTCATGTACTGGTCCTCATAGTTTCCAACAGGGTAATATTGTTCCTTTACCACATCCACAAAAAAATCCCAAGTGGGCATGACCCCATATATTCTAGACTCCTCTATGGAACTTTGCTCCCAGTAAGTTTTCCACCAATGTTTGACATGAGGGAGAGCTTTAAGGAGTGTGAAGGTGATGTTTTCTCTGTCGAAAAAATTGTGAACAGAGAAATAACCTTCTATCAAATTTAACCATTTATCTAGGGCATCCCCATCTTTCTGACCTTCAAATATAGGAATATCAAAATTGACCTGTACCTTAAAAGGCGAGGTTCCTCCAAAGTTCCTGCTTGATGAAGATGTGCATGCTGCTATCGGCAGACATTGAAGGATGTGGGAAAATTTCTCCACCATTTCATCCCTCTGTCACATGAGATCTTGCTCAAGCAACATATTGATAAGATCGTCTGCTCCATCATTTTTATTTTCTTCTGCCATTGAGGGATTATTGGGAGTGAGAGAGCGATTTTCCTCAAAAGAGACAAGCTCGAGAAAGAACTTTCTATACTTGGAACTCATCGGGGAAATGCACTAAAAAAAATGATCAAGAATAACCTGCTCTGATACCACTTATCCTGATTATTTTCGGCAAGAAATGAGAGCGGAGATATAATAAATAAATGCACAGAGATATTGCGGATATCCAATAATATAAAAGAAATGTATCATAGATGCAACCATAAACACAGAGATACAGTAATACATGATTTCTATTAATGAAATAAATGTACAGAGACTGTAAAAATATAGTGTGAAAGACTCGCTAGAATGGTGGCAGCTTATCTCTGAGAAGAGATGTGACGGCTACTCGCATTCACAAGAAGATGATTACAATGAGGATCTAAAGGAAATTTTACAATAAATAGGAATTTCAAAAACCCTAGACATCCAAAAACCTAACCCTAGGAGATTAAGAGCCAAAATTCACATGGGCCCCGTTTGGGTAAGTTAGTACATCAACTTCCTAGGGTCGTAACTTTTGCATACGATCTTTGTTTTAGGTGTATGATAGCTTGTTGGAAAGGTATCATTGAGGAAATTCATTTTTGGGGTTCAACCATGCCTTTGGCCATCATTGAGAAGCTATATCTCAAAAAACCTTCATTTAGGCCCTCAAAATGGCCCTGAAAGTTAAAACTGCTAAAAATAGTAAATTGCCAAAATTGCCAGAAAATTGTTTTGAGCTAGTTGGAAAAGGTGAGTGGCCACCGATATCCACCTGGATTACAAATGGTGAGTATACTTACCATGCTCACCACAAAAATCACAAGGAAATCCCGTCCAGAGGTTTTTGTTGTTGTTCCTCCCTTGGCGTTTGTTGTTATTGTCCCCTTGAGGATTTTGGTTACCCTGGTTTTGGTTTCCCCCAGCTGGGTGGTTTTGTTGGGGGTTATTTCCCCCTGGTCCGGGGTTATTATTGTTTCAGTTTTTTCCTTTCTTTTTGGAATTATTCAGCTGATAGGCCGGATTTTCCATATTCAGTTGTTCAAAATTTTGAAATTGTTGAACAGGAGAGAGTTGAACAAAGTTAACTCCAGTGTGTGGTTGTCCTTGTGGAGGAGCAATTAGCTGTGGAGGACTAGGAAATGGAAAATATGGATTATTTTGTGGTAATGATCCATAGGGTGCATAGGAAGGCATAGCGCTTTCACTAGTGCCCAATTTATAAGCTGAGGTAGAGGGGGTACCAGAACTTGGTTGAGAGGTCGGGTGCATCATGGGTGTCGGAAAGGGTCCACTTATGGGTGGAGGAAGGATAGTTGGGTATGGCTGATGATAAGCGGGGGGAGTGTAATAAGGAGGTCCCCCATACATCGATAGATATTGGGGTGTACCGTACATAGGTGGTGGTTGGACATACAGATTGTGGTGTGTGGTGGTACCAATCAATCCATTTGCCACATGAGACATCTCAGGTTTGTCTTGGCCAAATGGTACGGGTCTCGGGGCATCAGGTAGTACTGTGTATAAGTAACCCGACTGAGCATAAATGAGGTCGTACCGTTGAGCCTTGCTGATGGATTCCTCTTCAATTTGGGGGAAGGTGGAGGCCACATCTCTAGCAAGGAAAGAGACGAGTGATCTGAGAAACCAATCAAGGCACTCTTCCTTGGTGGTTTCTTCTTTGCATAAACTACATTGTCGATGCCATTCATGAATGTGGTCGATGATATCTGTGAACGTTATGATATGCGTCTTGGGGGGGGGGGAATGTTAAGTGGAATTCTCCTCCTCCAGCTCCAAACTCGGCTCTTTGCAGGTAAGGCTAGGTTGGTTATGATTCCTGCAAGGCAAATGGGTCAAAAAGAAGTGCTCAAACAACCCAAATAGGGAGGAAATTGATACCCTATCTCGAGTATGGTCGCTAATCTGTTGTGTCCCTTTCGCCACTTGAATGAGCAAAAGAAGGGCACTTGCAAGTCTAGTTGGGTCTTCTAGATAGGACAGGGGTTAGTGTATGAATCAAACAATTCAATCACATGAAATAAACAAACAACTAAGCTAGAAACAACTAAAGAAATAACTAAAGAAATAAAAATAAAATGCATGAGGAAATTAGAACCAAAATCAATCAAACAAATGACCAATAATCATGCCACCAATGGATAACTATATTAGTGGGAAAACACCATAGATAAATGAGGACTTATGGATCCCCTCTTCCTCCTTGGGAGGGATCTTGATTCCCCTATGTGAGATCTCTTATTACAATGATAAACTAGAAAGAAAATGGTGAATAAATCCAAGCCTATTCCCTCAAGAGGTGAGGTGAATAGTTTATTGATATGATTCTAGTATGCCCCAAGAAGAAAAGAGGGTTCTTGAAGGAGAATAGAGGCAACATAACAATATAATGAGATTCATGAGTTCTTAGTGCACCCATGGCCTCCTTTTATAGCATGTCTTTGAGGAAATATACAACCGGTATTTAGTGTGAACAAGGGGCCCTTTAGGGCACCCTTAGGTCTTTGACCAACCACCCATTCAGATTCATCTTGGATTTGAGGGTCAAATCAAGTTGGGAGTTGGTCCAGAAGTGGGTGAGGGACCGACAAGAACCATAAATGCATTGTTCACAGGTGTGCACATCTTTTTTCGTACACAGTCACGCATATGGCGCATTGTGCACTCTATGTCCTTCTTTGGCCCTAGCATTGTGCACGCGCTTCCTTTAGTGTTTTAGCACATGCCAATTTTTTGACCAATTGTATAGTTTTTGCCTCTTGGAAAAAACTTTTTGGTGCTACAAGTGAAATAATAGGTGTTTGGAGATGCTATATTCCCATAACCATTTGCATGCGATGTTGCAGATGAAATTTCAGTGATAAAAAGCATGTTCAAGAAGATCCCACAAAGAAACCTTCCAATTTTCCACATAAACCATTTAATAAGTTTAAAAGGAAGAACAATAAGACCACCACTATAAAGAGAGAAGAAGTAAAACCATTTTGCACTCATTGCAAGAAAAGTGGTCATGATGATGAACATTATTGGAAACTACATCCAGAGAAAAGACCAAATCATTTTGGTGGAAAGGGGAACACAAAGAACATTGCTACAGTGCAACAAGATCTTGGTTCCGATTCTGGAGACAAAGGAAAGATCATAATGGTTGGAGTATAAGGTAAAGATTCCCTCCATGCTATTTCAAATTCCAATAATGAATCTCATGATGATGAACAAAAGAGGAATGAAGTATTTAATATAAGAGTTGTATCTAAACACACTAAGATAGATACATTATTTGATCTGGGTTCCCAAGTAAAATTGATATCTGAAGCACTTGTCAAAAATATGGGTCTTGAAACTAAACCACATCCATAGCCTTATCATCTTGGTTGGGTATGTGATAAAGAAAAACTTAATGTCGCCATGCAATGTAGGGTCATATTTGTTATTTCTTCAAAGTTGATTGATGAAGTGGATTTGGAAGTTTTATCACTTGATATATGTGGCATAGTGTTGGGGAGTCCTTATCTTTATGATAGAAAAAAAACTCTTCTTTCGTCATGAGAACAAATATAACCTTACTAAGGGGGCAGTGGAATATATTGTTAGATCCCAAAACATGAGGGTAAACACAACACTTGTTAGTGCAGGGAAAATGAAGAGAATCATAAACACTAATAAGAGATATGTACTCATGTTCGTAAGGGAGAAAGATGTCGAAACATCCGATGCTTTCTAAGGATGTGATCCTTCTCATAAGAAAGAATTAATTGATATTGTTTCTACGTATGATGATATTTTCCAGGAACCATATGGATTACCTCCTAAGAGGGAAATCCAACATGAAATACATCTTCAACAGGACTCTCCTCTTCCTAATGTGAGCATGTATAGGATGTCATTTGTAGAGATGAAAGAGATCAATAAGAAGGTACAAGGCTTATTGGATCAAGGGGTCATCAAGCCCAGCTCATCTCCTTGTGGTTCTCCGATCGTGATGGTGCCAAAGAAAGATGGCACATGTTGAATGTGTGTCGATTACCAGGCATTAAATAAAATCATGATGAAAAATCGATACCCTCTTCCTCATATAGATGATTTACTTGATCAATTAAAGAATGTTGTTTCTTTCATTAAGTTAGATTTGTGCAGTGGATACCATCAGATCAGGGTTGCAGAACATGATGCATAGAAGACTGCCTTTAAAACCAAACATGGATTTTTTGAGTGGTTAGTTATGTCATTTGGGCTTTGTAATTCTCTGACAACTTTCATGTGTGTGACGAATGATGTATTAGGGCCTTTTCTAGATGATTTTGTGATTGTATATTTAGACGAAATTCTTATATTTAGCGTGACTTGGGATGAGCATGTAAGGTATGTAAAGCAAGTATTAGATACTTTGCAAAGGGAAAAGTTGTATGTAAATTTTTCCAAATGTGAATTTGGTAAGACTGCACTTGTGTACTTAGGTCATATTGTAGGAGGAGGACAATTAAAAATTGATCCTTCCAAGATTGATGTATTTGTAAATTGGCCTGAGCCCAAAATTTTAACTGATATACAAATATTATTAGGTGAAATCCAATATTGGAGGAGATTCATTTCAAGCTTCTCCTTTATAGCATCTCCTTTTCATGCCTTAACCAGTGTGAAGAACACTTTTTAGTGGGGAAGAAAGCAACAAAAACATTTCAACACTTTAAACGAAAATATCAGTACCACACCAGTATTAGCATTGTCGAATATTCAACAACCCTTCAAGATTGAGACAAATTCCAGTGGATACTCCATGGGTGTTGTATTTATGAAATATCGTAAGCCTATATGTTACCACTCTGAAACTTTTAACCAATATGTTGTTAACTATTCTACATATGATAAAGAGTTGTATGCATTAGTTCAAAGCATAAAGAAATGGAAGCACTACTTGTTAGAGAAGGAAACAATCATATATACAGATCATCAACCCTTACAGTATCTCCAAGAATAAACCAAATTACAAAAATATCGACATTACAGATGGATGGGTTTCCTACAACAAATTAATTTGGTAATCAAGTACAAAAAGGGTACGAGTAACAAGATAGTTGATATGATTTCTAGACCTCCTATTGTTGCTTTATTATTTTAAAGAATGCTTCCTTATCTCATGATATCTATGTGGAACAATATGTCATTGATGAATATTTTAAAGAAGTATATGAGAAGCTAACCCTTGGTGCATAGGTAGAGAACTATTGTTTACAGGGAAAGCTAATCTACCATCTTGGAAAACTATGTATTCCTACAAGTGAATGAGTCCATGTGATACAAGAAGCTCACACTTCTCTTGTGTCTGGGAATTTTGGGGTAGAAAAAACTATAGCACATATGCATAGGATTTTTTACAGGCCTCAGATGAAAGAAATTGTAACTAAATATGTAAAGGGGTGTTTGATGTTTTCTACTTGTAAGCCCACTAATAGAAAACTAGGGCTATACTCACCATTATCTGTTCCATCCCATCCATGGGAAAGTATCTCCATGGATTTTGTAGGGGGTTTACCAATGTTGAAAATGGCTCATGACTATATATATTTTGTAGTGGATAGGTTCAGCAAGATGTGTATCTTAATGCCATGTAATAAGCAAATCACTGTTGAGCAGACTGATAATCTCTTCTTTCAGTATATTTGGGTTCACTTTGGGTTACACACATCCATTATCGCGAATCGAGATACTCGATTCCTTGGGGATTTTTGGACAAGCTTGTGGAGAATGATGGACACCAAGTTGAAGAGGAGCACTACTTTCCATCCACAGACCGACGAACAAAAAAAGATTGTTAATCGAATAGTGGTACTTTTTCTTCGAGGCTACTGCAACTAGCATCCCAAGTTATGGGATGAATAGATACCCTATGTACAACATTCTTACAAGCGATCCTTACATTCCTCCACTCATTGTTCACCTTTTGAGACATGTTTTGGGTATTTACCTAAAGTTCCTTTGGACTTGATGTATGGGAGAGATAATGATTCAAATGAAGAAGGAAATGAATATAGATCCTGCAAGTTCATCCATAGGATCCAATAGGTACACCAAGTAGTCATGGAACAATTGGAGAAAATTCAAGCACAGTATAAAGCTTGGCATGAAAAACATAGGGTCGATCATTAGTTTCAAGTTGGAGAGTAGGTATGGCTTCACATCAACAAGGAAATATTGAAGAGTGAAGGCAAGAAAATCAAGCCCATCCGTTATGGACCCTTCACTATTTTGGAAAAAAGTGGTACCAATGATTTTCATCTAGATCTTCCACCTTATATCCAAATCTACTCAATTGTAAATGTAGAGAACTTGAAACTTTTTGACCCTCCCATGATCATGGATCAAGATGAGAAAGTTTCAATACATTCAGTTGATGAGTTTTCTCCTGAGTACTTGGATGACATAAAGGAATATATCAACCTAGATAGAAGGACGAGGACTTCATGCAGGGGTGATGTTGATTATATTCGAGTAGGCTTAAAGGGACAACAATCCAAGGAAGGCAAAGCGGATTGAGAAGGACAAGGTGAGGGAGCTCTTCCCTCACTTATATGTTGATTGATGAAAGATTTTGGTGGTCCAAAAATCTCTCAGTGGGAAGGAGTGGTCCAAAAAGGATCCATAGGAGACTAAGGACAACTTAGAATTCACATAAGTAACTCAAGAAGCTCAAAATAGCCTTAGTAGATAGAGAAAGGGAAAACAATAAAAGTCCTCAAAAATCATTGAAATTGGCATCATCACGAAGAGTGCGTCGCTAGATTTCCAACTATATAAACGGCTCGTCAAATGGAGTTACAGATCGAAAGATATTCACAGTCAAAGTTTTGGTCAACCTAGCCCAGTTAGCAGGGATGAGTCAGATGCTGGATTACTAAGAGGGGGGGGTGAATCACTGATAGACCAATTTAATCCTTTTTCACCAAAAATGCAAGTTTTATATCAATGTAGAATTATTATCCAATAGTTACAGAGTAAATAAACAATGTGCAAATGAGCAATCACACACATTCATAGTACACTAGTGTTTTTACGTGGAAACCCAAAGAGGGAGAAAACCACAGAATGTTTTTTCTTATATGTCTTGAAGAATTAAATTCATTGGAAGCACCAACTTCCTTTCTTTTCCATCTTCAATTGGAAGAAGGCTCCAACCCGCTAGTTTTTTAGGCTACTACCTAAGGGAAGCTCCAACTCCCCAATTCTCTGGCTACAACCAGAAGGATGCTACAACCCCCTATGTTCTCCTACTAAAACTGAAAAGTGGCTACAACCACCTGTCCTTGCCCCATCCAACTTCCCTAGAATATAAATGCCAAATGTATACAACCTGTCATTATCACTGAATCAACCACTACCACTGTCAACCTGTCACTGTCAACTTGTACCAATAACTTGTAACAACCTGTACCAATCAACCTACATGAAAGAACTTGTACCAATAACCTAAACCAACATGTACCATGCATCAACTGCACATCAAATATGACTCATCAAGATGTACCAACATCATCAACTATATACCTCATGTATGTGCCAACTCATCAACTACTTGTCTCAACCATGTACCCATCATGTACCTCAACCATATACCAAAGACATACACCAATATAACCATAAAACATTCATCACTCTATCCATAAACCAAATACCATAAACCCTTACATCAAACCATGTGCCACAACCTCACTATTATGTAGCCTCAAGATAAACCAATAACATCAACAACACATCACAACTGAAATACCAATACCCATATGCCAAATACCAACACCAAAATACCAACTATATCCCTCAACAAATCCGATATGTGCAGCAATACTGAACATCCAATACCATCTCAAGAGATAAACCCTAGCTCACAAAACATACCTCAAACAAGATGTGCCATATCTCTCATAAATAGACCCCAACCATGGTGCTTCCGTGATTTTTCTACTGCACTTTTTCTACAGTGATTTTTTTGCCTCACTTTTTCTGTCGCGATTTTTATACCACACTTTTTCTGCCACGATTTTTCTATCGCACTTTTTCTACTACGATTTTTCTGTCGCAATTTTTCTGCCACAGTTTTTCTACTACGATTTTTCTTCCGCGATTTTTTTGTCGCACTTTTTCTTCTGCATTTTTCCTGCCACACTTTTCCTACCACACTTTTCCTTCTACACTTTTTCTGCTGCAATTTTTCACTATCAATAATACTTGCCCAAACAACCTTTCACAAAAATAGATATTCAATTATATTCAAGTGTAATTAAAATGAGAGATCCTTGCCTCGTATTTATAATTTCATGTAGGATCCCACTTTACTTATTTTAGGGATTTCTCCATTAACTTTATTATTTAAACATTTTCTTTTGCAAACACTTTAACTTTTTGGGGCTTCTAGATGACTCATGAGGGTCCTCCAACTTCACATGGCCGTAACTCTCTAACCGTGAGGAGTTATGTGACGTTCCACATACCATCGGAAATGGCATGAAAAGCACTATCCATCTAGGATATTTTCACGGACAAATTCACTTACCTTTATCTCATTATTCCATAATTAAGCATGGGTTCTCTAACAATACTTCTAGGATAACCCAATCCGCAAAGCGTCTTCCCATGAGGGATTTCACCATAAGGGGACCACTTTGGAGTTCATCCATTTTTACATAGTATAAGCCATGACAAGACAATAATGAGGCATATTTACATCAAACAAACTTGGGTCCATTACCCAAACCTTTGTGCTACCATAATTTTCTACCTGACTTTCTTCAAGGGTTGACATCAATGAAAACCAACCTTAATCAACAATCTCCCCCTTTGGCATTGATAGAAACACTCTTATGCAATAATGAATTCATATCACTCATGATCTCCCTGGAACCATGCCTCTATCATCTGCATCTCTGTAACCTTTTCTCCCCCTGGAATCATGCCTCTGTCCTCTACATCTGATAAATCTCTCTCCCTTTGTCATCAATGGAAAATGTATCTTTCGATCAGGGGTTGTTCCCCCTAACTGAATTGTCCTCTTTATGGTTCTTCCTCATGTACATCTAAGACATATAAGATAAGAATTCAAAAGAATTCATTTTGGAGTAGAAATAACTCTGAGTCTCTGGCAAAGGTACTCAAAGGCTTCCCGTGGAAGTGGTTTTGTAAAGATGTCTGCCACTTGTTATTTTGTGCCCACATACTCAACTTTGATGTTCTTTACTACAATCTGTTCTCGTAGAAAGGGATACTTGATTGGAATGTGCTTCATCTTGGAGCGCATCACCGGGTTCTTTGAGATATTGAT
>SNQJ01S0074321.1:24331-49827 GCA_010110895.2 Picea sitchensis
TGAAGAAATGCAGAACATTGCAGTTGATGTGGAGACCAACTTGCTGATCAAAAGGTCAAAAGTAAAGAACAAAGAAAAGGAGCAGCTGAAATCTTCAGAAGCTAAACTAGACATTCTGATCAGCACCATGGAAGAGATGATGCAGAAGATTAGCATAAAAGAGGAGCTTGTTGTCCAAAGACATCATGTTCCATTGATTTTAGAGAAAGAAACGGTCATAGCTCCAAAACATTTTTCTGTTCACCCTTTGTATCATGGTTTGGATAATGATTCTTTCATGTATTCCATTCACCATACAATCAAAGATTAAGTTCAAAATCAGAGAGTGGTGGAAGATTCTCCTGACATGATATGCATGTTCAATGACATTTCATCCATGGATGATTTACCCAAGTGTGACCAGTATGATAATGATCATGAGGATGAAATAGAAGTTGAATGTTCAAAGAAACCAACAACATGTTGTTGGTAGGAAAAAGATCATTTACAGATCAGATATGACAATCAACCCTTGCACAACAGTCATGACCGTGATGAGGAAGAAGCAGAAAATTTCAGAGTAAGTGAAAACATTTTGCCCTTATGTTTCTCATCTTTTAAATTTCTGAAAAGAAACTCTAGGCCAGTTGAAACTAGTGAAGATAGAAATTTCTCTGATCAATCAGTTGAAGATGCCATTAAGGATATGGGGGTTGTTCTAAGCCCATAATCGCAGCCCTTGACCTACATTGATTTTCAAATTCCTGATGAAATCTTAGAGCCTAAGACAAATTATGAGTTAATACACACTAACTCTGTACCATTATGCTTTAATTTATTTCAGTTTTTGAAAAAGAATCTTGAGTATATGCTAAAGGATAAATACACAGAAAATCAAAAAGTTTCAGTAGAACCAATACATCAGTCAATTCAATTTCTACAGGATCCAATATCAGATGTGTTGGATGACTTGTGTTGTCAAAGTCTTTTTCCATCATCCAGCTATGGGATAAAATGTTGTTATGATATTGACATGATCAGGCAGTCAGCTACAGGGGTGTGTTCAGCAGAAGCATCATTTCAAAACCCATCAGAAAAGTTGCAGCCATGTCAGGAAATGCATGAGGATGAAAATAACATAGATACAGTGCCAGAGCATGTCGTTCACTTGGAAGAATCCAAAAATCAAGGAACATGTCATCTCTACTTTGATCCTATAGCTACCTATATAGAGAATTTTTTCACTGTAAAGCCTCAATATATCTCTGGTAGTACTGTTGTTCTTCAAGATTGTCAAGGTCTCTATGGTAAATATCAATCACGTTTTCGGCAGTGGCCTTTACACTTTGCAGTTCTGAGTCTACAGGCAAAAGGTCAAGCTGCAATTTTCACTGTGCTAACGAGCAGTCAAAAAGTCCTCTGGTCTCAACAACTACTTGATTGGCTTCATTGGCATTATTGTATCATTTAGAATGACAAAATTATCAATAGCATAGGGTAGGTAGGAAAAAATTAATAAGCTTAGCATTCCGAGCATCTCTTTCTCAGCAGTGTTTATTTTAATTTGGTTTTAGTTGCAAGATCAAAACATGTACAGGTTACAGAATAAGATTGGGGATCATCCCAATGGATAAAGCACCGGTCTGCATGTTCAGAGGTCCGTGGTTCTTGACACCTCCCAAAAGAGATGCCATCCCCAGGTGGAGCCACTATTATAACCCTATAATTCATAGGATCATTTGTTGACTGGAAATTTCTCACTCTGGGTGTAGAGATTTGAAAATAATATTTCATCTCTGCAAATTATTTTCAAGAGAAGCAGTGCACCAAACCCTCAAAAAATCGCTAAAGCCTAGGTTTTTGCTGCATTCACGCCTGGAGAATAAAGAACGCGCTTTGATCGACGGTCGATCTAGTGGCGCATAATTCAACGGCTGATAGTGGATTCCAGACCCCCTCGACTGTTCTTCTTTAACGGTGGGGGGGGGCGGGTGGTTCCAGAATGGTGATTAAAAAGTGCACACAGATCTACGGTTGTCATGGAGGCACACAGATGGACGGTCTACAGGCGATTTTGAACCCCCCCGATCATTCTGTCTTTAACGATGGGGGGGGGGGTTCCGGAATGAGGTGGTTTTTTTTCGGCGAGCCCTATCCCAACGTGTCATCCATCCATTGCATCAGGCCTCCTCCACTCCCTGCCACATCCTTCATTCACGCTGCACCTGTCAGTTCCTCACCCTTCATTCCTTCACCCCTTCGCCAATCTTACCCCTCCATGAATAAACAGACTCAGGATAAAAACATTAGGTTAATAGTTATGATTAGACCTATTAGTGATAGATTAATTAATTAATAATTTAGTAGCATGTTAATAATTAATCAATTGTTAATTAATAAAATTAGTATTTAAGTTAATAGTTAAGTTAGTTTAGTAACTAGATTAGTTTTATTAATTAATATTAAATAAAACAAAACATATAAAAAATCAAACACAAAACAATAATATATAAAAAACTAAATTAATAAACTAAATAAAACTTAAACAAATAAATAATATAATATAAAATATAATAAAAAACAAAACATACTAAAATAAAATACAAACAAAATAAAAACATATATTAAAAAAACATATAAAACAAGAAACGTAAACTAAACAAAAATAAAATAAAACATACAAAATTCAAAACAAAAACTAAAATGTTATCCTAAGTCTACCCTCCCTTAAACCCATTACATCAAACCCCACGTACACATCACATCAAATTGAAATCAATGAACGAGAAAATTTCCGGACCCCCCCTCACCATCCGAACTTTAACGAGAGGGGGGGTCCGGAATGGTTGTATTCCAAAACCACCCATTGGACACGTGTCATCAACTTATTCCAGCGGACCTCACCCCCCTAAAACCGCTTACCACCTCAAGGGGGGTCCGGAATACCACTCTGCCCCCGAAAAAACCGCTTTCACAACATTTTGACCAGTCAACTTTCAAAGCATTTTCCGGGAAAAATAATTCAAATTTTGAAAACCAAGAGAGGATTTTCTCCATAACGGGATGAAGAACAAAAACCTCTCTCAGTGTTTTCACAAGTGCCACAATAAGGGAGAATAGAATCCATCTTCACGACCCTTTTTTCCGATTTTAGGTTTTTTTGTTACAGTCTCAATCTTGCAGGAGCTGTTACGGCCAGCTGGAGGCGAATTTGGTGAAACCGAAGGAGGTTTTCGTCCAGAACATGCTCATATACAATAAACTCCTTCATTTTTTTCCCAAGTGTTAGCGTTGAAGAGAAAACGATGTCTGTTCGGACCCCTTTTTCGTAGAAAACCGGTCCGTCTTTCATGGCGGACAGTTCCAGATTTGGTGGGATTTGTGGCTATTTTTGGCCAAGGCGGTTAAAACCGACTCTAGAAAATTGTTGGGGGATCTCCCCTATTTATTCAGAGATTATTTTTAATGTAAATGTTGTTGATCTCATGCCCAGGCAGGCTGGGAGCACTATAACTTCTATCAAGAGATTTTCCAGAAATATAAAGAAACGTTTCACAGGATTCCTGTATGTTAGCTACTGGTGAAGTTTTTCCCTCGTCGTTGAATGTGTATATACCTTTGTTATCATTGTGTTGTCTGTCTGATATTTTAAAAGGAGTTAAAGTTACAGGATTTATCTGTGCATACCCTGTTTTCTGACTTTTAAAAAATCTAAATGTTTGTCTTCTGATGTTGTGGTGAAGAAATTCTTAAATGCTTCTTTACTGTGATTGATAATCTCACATTTTCTGCTAATCCATCACTTATTCCCAAAGAATCCGATAGTTGCATTACCTCACCCTATGAAAATATTTCTTATAAACTTTTATTTGATCTCTATCTTTGTGAACATACTCGATAGCCCAATGGTCTTCTTTTGCTGTCTCAACCAGAAAACCCCAAGAACATAACCCTATTCTACATAGCTAGCATAATATTCTTTTCAAACAAAGCTATATCAGATAGAGAGATCTCTCTCTGATTCTTGGAGGGCTAGATCCAAGACTCGAAGTGGTTTTGATGTTGCCTCTGTGACTGCCTCTTCAGCCTTGGGCAAATTACAAAGTGCTAACAGGTCCATTACCCAAACCTTTGTGCTACAAGGATTTTCTACTGGACTTTCTTCAAGGGTTGACATCAATGACAACCAACCTTAATCAACATCAACATTTGTACTACTGACATCAGCATCAGTACATATGATGTTAACATCTGTATAGTGTATGTGGCACATGTTTCATGCTAATGTTAGCATGGTGACGTGGCAGTACCAAAGGCTTCCACATGTCACTCATTTTTGGCATTTTCAAGTCAATTTGTGGACCAATGAAAAAGCACCATATGGAAGTCCGTTTAACCAAGTGGCAGACCGTACAGTGACATGGAAGGATGATGTGGAAGGTGATTGTGCAAGTGGTCACCATGGCCCATTGGTTGGTTTCCACGTGGCAGTGGGAAAATGCCCAATGAGGGCCCAAAAATCGAATTTTAAAAATAAAAAAAAGCAAGCCCGCCAAATCTAGTGGCCCAAACTGTAAACTTTGAAAAATCCAAATGCGCTCCAAACTTGTCGAAGTTTTAAACTATATATATATACATTGTTATAACTATAACCCAAAAGGGGAGGCCCTTCGGCTCGACCCCGAGACGTCCACCCATAGAACGCCTTAACAATAGCATCTACCATCGTTGGGCCAACGGATTACATTGTGTAGTTTGACCCATTTTTTCCTTTTAAGCTGAGTATGCCCATGGACGGGAAGGAGGGGTGCTCAATGGTACGGTCGGGTATGGAAATCGATATGGAGTACAAATAATTAAATGCAGAGAGCGGGCATGAAAACCGAGATGACATTTCGCAAGGGCCTGGGAGTGTCAGAGTCAGATTGAGGCATGGAGACAGTCATTTTTGGGTAATTCGACACCAAGAATTTAGTGGTGTTGTCTGTTTTCTGATCTAAGAAAAGATTCTTCATATTAATTGAAGAATTAGGTATACTTATGTATTTTTCCAAATTCTTTTGTTGAGTTAATAAAAAGTCCTACCCATTTGAGAGCAGGACCCAGAGACGTAGTCCACCATGGATGAACTCTGTTATCAAGTTTTTTTGTCCAAATTTGATTCTTATGTCTCTTCATTATTGATCTTTTCCTTATTTAATGGTGCACTTTAATTTATGCTCATTTAATACAATTCTATATAAATCACTTCAATGAAAAGAGCTCGGATCATCGAGAGTCGAGATAGTAACTCTTACGATGTGTTCGAAAGAGATAGAATTAAATCCTCTAAACATATCAGAGGAGTTTGAAGTAACCCATCTGATATGATCAGAGTATTTTCTCCCAACTCTCACGATATCGTTGTGTATCATAGCTAAAGACAAGAACTCCTCTGAACTAATTCAAGGATTTTTAAGTAACTCCTTCAAACTATTCAGAGGAGTTAAAGGTAACTTTTTTGAACTATTCAGAGGAGTTTGATGTAACTTTATCGATTTTAAAAATTGGATTTCAACACCAAGTACTAATTGTTTTCCAAGTGAAACATGAATTATCAAAAGAATCTTGAGATGGAGAGGGAGACTTACAAGGATTTCTCTTATGTGAAAAAAAAACAAGGGGCTCCATTTTAAGGGAGATAAATAAGATCAAACAAAAAATGGAGGGTTGTAGTGCATGTCACAACAAGCGTGATTATTTTAATTTATCATTTTCTTTTGAATGCATCTTCTTTGATTGGTCTTTTGCTTCATACTTCTTTGTGTCAAACATTTATTTATTTCATTCCATTTGAAAGTAGTGAAGCATAAAAATTTTGCATACGTCATTGCATTGAATCAATGAAATAAAAAGAGAATTAAAGAACTTAGCATGTATTAGCCTTGAAGTTTGGAAGAGTTTTTCTTTGATAATTTGGAAAAGTTTTGGAATCTTCATTTTACTGAAAGTGAATTGCATTGAGTGTTGTTGGCATTGAGTGTTGTTGGCAATGAGTTTGTACTAAGTGTTTAAGTGTATTTGGACAAAACGAAAATAACTCCTCTCTCTTCTATATATAGAATTCATCGAAAAATAATGATTGTATCTCATTCATGGGTAGCCCATCTCACACAAGGGTTAATCATGAGGTCACATTGGGACTATAGGAGTAACTAACCCCGCTTCGTTAGTCTTAGTGGGGAGATTTACCTGTATTACAAATAGTGTCGAAAGGAACTTGGGGATCACTTGAGAAGATTACCATCATTTTCCTCCTCAATAACTCAAAGACCATTCTCAGGAGGATGCTATCAATGAAGACAATTACTCTAAAACTGGGAGAACAACTACTCATTTGATTGGTCTCCCTAAGGAACATATTTTTCAGGAAGGTTTTTTCCCTCCCGTAAACACAACTGTAAAAAACCCTCTCGATCCACTTCTTGTAAGTGTAAAATCTTCAGGGGATATGAAATTTCCCCTGAATCCTTTCCCCTAGTTGAAATTATTTTATATGTATTACTTCCTTCCACTATGCATTACCTCCAAAAATTATATTCTATATAATATTTGGTCCCATAGTCTTGTTAACAGTGTTGGTCTCTCTAATATTAAGACCTCATGCTGCTTAGGCCTAATATTTGTCACAATTAAGTGAAGAACGCTTTTCTTTGTTTATTATAGATAACTAGGAGGGATTACTTTATTTGTGTCCAAATTGAGGAATTACTTTATTGATGCATGCACTCATAGTTCATTGGGATCCCCTTGGGAAGAAAATTTGATTTTGATGTTAAAATTGGATTTTTATTGGGCCAAATATGTTTAATGGGTACAAGTGGGATCTTGTTGTCATCGGGGATTTATAATGGTATCCTTGCACATAATTTGCAAAGGTTTCATTCGAATGCACTCACAAATTCAAGTTTATAGGTAGGATGGAAATACATATTAACCACAACAATGGAAGAAACTTTAAATTTTTCAATCCTAAGAGAAATAAATAAATGATATTGTGCATAAAAATGTAGAAGTCTGTGATCATCATCATCACTTTCACTATTTCCACAAATTAACCTTTTTACATTATGTTTTGTAGCTTTTGATCTAAAGATAGAATCCAAAAAATAAAATGTTATAGTTGTTCCCCTCCGAAATTTTTGATCTACACCCCTTATATAGAAGCTTATCCTTTGAGAGTAGGGGTCTCCCTGCATGTGTGATATAGCCTTGAAAACCTGAAGAAAAACCTTCAACAAGGTCAACTCCCTCTTTCTAAAAGAATCATATAGTAACTAGAACATGAATCTCATCAAGGTTGATTGCCTCTTTCTGAGAGAATCCAACAACCCTCTCTTGGTACACTTCAATACTCCCATAAGATACAAGATTGGAATCTATCACTTGTTTAAGTTTGAAAAGAAATGAGTGTGTTGAGAATTTTATTGTAAAGCAGTCGCTACTGGAGCCAAAGATTATTTTCCTTTGAAAGAGAAATTTGATGATTCACCACCTCCTTTGGTTCAACCTCATCCATCAAATTCTCCTCCTGATGGTCCTCTTCATCTCGAACGACTAATCCTAGATACATTTCTTCATCCTCCTCCTAAGGGACTTGTTCGTAAGTCATCGTTTAATCCTCATGCATGTGCTTCTTAAAACTACAGTATTGCAGAAGACCTTCCGTAGGCACCCTCTGCGATGTCGGCTCTCGAAGTCCTTCAAAGTTGTTCTACACAATGGAAGGCGTTGTTAAATGCTATTGGTGGAATTTACCCTACCAATATGAACTTGATAATATTTGACTTGGAAGATTATATTCCAAGGCTTCCTCCTCAATTAGTGTTTCAAATACAACTTGTTGTCGAAAATAAGAATATTTGTCGAACCATTATTGATGAAGGAGCCTCGACTTGTGTCATGTCTATCACTTCTTGGAAAGCCATTGGCTCTCCTTCCCTTACCAAGTCACACAATACTCCAAAATATTTTAATGGTACAGGGTTTAAACCTTATGGTGTTATTCCTTCATTGTCTATTGCATTAGAAGGAAAATCGGTTATTGTTGAGGTTTAGGTATTTGATGCACCTCTCAATTATAACCTTCTACATGCTCGTAGTTGGATTGATTCCATGTGTGCAGCTGTTTCTACTCTTTTTTGTGTGCTATGTTTCCCGCACCAAGGAAAATTTGTTACTATCGATCAACTTACCTTCTTTAATTCTGATTCACGTACTAGTGACATACCTTTCATTCTGAAAACACCTCCTGGTTATGAGAATGTTGGTGTGGGTCTTCTAAGAGATTCATTGTTAATGGGTACGTTCCCCATTCCACCACCCAGTATTCCTCCTCCTTTTTTCACTTTGATTAACATGATATCAACCACTGTTGGTGAAACCCCTGAGTCTTATGACCCTTGGATAGTACCTAGCTCTGACGACTGTCTTCGTTACGGTGAGTCAATGCCTTTGAGTCCAGTAGAATTGGCTTATCAAGCTATTCAATTGACAACTTCGTATCCTCATTCTCTCTTAGAAACATCTCAGTATCCATTTCATGTGTTGTTTCACATTGATGAGATGATCATGACAATCATGTCTATGGAAGATACCCCATGGGATGATGGGCATCATCGTTCTATCCTTTTCCTCGAACCCGATACCATGGAGGGTTATCAAAGGATCTCGAATCTGTCTACTGTTTCTACTATTTCCTTTGTTCCTAAACCAACACATGATGTTTTGTATGAAGGGAACTTAGGTAAAATTTCACCCACCATCCCTCTTGATATTTCGATTAAACCCAGAGTCGTGGAAAATTTTCATATCGGTGCCTCGTGTTCTATCAATAAGGTATGAAATTACAAAGCTCTTTTCCAAGAATTCTATGATGTTTTTTTCTGGAGTTATGAATAAATGTTTGGAATTGATCAAGATATTGTTGTACATGACATTAACACTTACCCTGATGCTAAACCCATCCGACAGACACTTCGCCCAGTACATCCACACAAATCTGCTTCTATTAAGCTCAAGGTTAAAAACCTTCTTAAAGACGGTTTTGTTTATCTTGTGGATTTTACTGATTGGGTGTCCAATCTTGTTCCAGTTATGAACAAACAAGGCATGATCCGTGTTTGTGTATATTATAGGGATATAAAAAAATCTTTTCCCAAAGACAATTATCCAACCCCTTTCATTGACCAGATCGTTGACGACTATGCCGAGAGTGAAATATTCTCCTTAATGGACGGTTTCCCCAGCTATAATCAAATCAATATTTTACATACAGATCAACATAAAACTTCTTTTATTTTCCCTTGGGGAACCTTCGACGAATGGTAGGAATTCACAAGTCAAGATGGAACATGATGCTCTTCTCAGAATTATGGGCCTATCAAACATCCTTTAAATCTACCATGGGGTTCACACCTTTTCAATTAGTATATGGTATCAAAGCAATTATGCCAATTGAATGTGAAATCCCATCTTTGAAACTAGTTGTCGAACTTCTCCCTAACACCTCAGCGTAAGAGAAACGTCTCTTGTATTTGATGCAATTAGACGAGACTCGTCGTGATTCTTCCTTAGTCATTGGAACTCAGAAGAAGTGTGTAAGATATCAATATAAAAATCATGTCAAGCCACATGTTTTTTCTAAGGGTGATTTGGTTCTCCTTTATGAACATGATCATGACTTATTATGGGCCGGTAAATTTGAGCCCATGTGGCATGACCCTTATATTGTGAAATGAATGTTGGAGAAAGGGGCTTCTGAGCTGGTAGATTATGATGGAATTCCTTTGAGTGAACCCAGAAATGGGTTTTACTCGAATAAGTACTATGCTTAAACTATTTTTTCATGAGTGTTGTATACTTTTAGTGTATCATACTCTTGTGTTTTTTTTTCATTTTTGGTTTTTCCTTTTCAGTTGCTTACCTTGCATTGTTCTTGTTTTCCAGATGTTGGTGTCTTCGCTACCCTATATCTACTTTTTTTATGGTGCTAGTTGCAGTACTCAAAACCTAGCGTCTGCTACATGGGAAATCTATGCACCTACGAATGAGTTGATTAGTCTACATGGTGTTTTCCTTGGTCATGCAACTAATAATATCGCGGAATACAGTGAAGTTATCGAGTTATTAACTAATGCCATATCATTTTGCATCCATCATATTATTGTATGACTTGATTCACAGTTAGTAGTGCTACAATTCAGTAATGTTTATTCCATATGAAGTCCTACTTTGTTACGGGTATACTTACGAATTCGCCTCTTGGAAAGACATTTTGATTATATTGAATATCAAGATATTCCTAGGTGTCTAAACACATTGACAGATGAATTGGCTAATTATGTGTTAGACAGACATTTGAGACATTTATAAACCCAATCACACATTCTTAAAAAGACAAGTAAGCTGGTAGGAACTTTATATTAATACGAAAAAAGGTTACAAAAGTTTGTCCAAGGACCAAAATATCAAAATAGTGAAGCTCATGGCTTCATGTACAAAAGAATCAAGTCTGTTGCTTGTTGTAACAAACAAATGTCCCTACCACTCTATAAAGAAGTCGACCAATAGATGCAGATAGGCCAACTGTATGGCGTTGATAGTGTCGAGGAAGTTCATCCACTATGGCATCAGGGATGTTCACAATTAACCCCTCTAGGTTTTGCTCAATCATATCCATATCTGCAATAGCCACTCCTTCCATGACACCTCTCTCTCCTCACCTATGAATGGGAGAAGATCCTGGAGGATTATAGGGCGCCACATCTGCATTATTGAGATCACTTGATTAGTCTTGGATAAATGAAAAAAAAAACATTTTAAATAATTAAAATATCAAAAACATCATATAATGAAAATTTCCTTCTTACCTATGTCTCCCCACTAAGATCCCTCAGAAAGAGCTAAGTCAGGATCCCCACGGAAATCCATCTCGATGTACGCATAGTTCTCTACCATGATTATCTGATTTCTCATCCATTGGTAGAGAACTTCGTCATACTTGATGATAGGCACGCCACCGTGATGAGCCATCAAGTCCACCCATCTTTTCATTCGTCGATATTGAGGAGCGGGTATGCACAACACCACATGTAGACTTAATACGGGGACCCTCTCCAAGAAGGACACCAAAATGGATCTGTAACCAAACTATTTTAACCGACCATTATGACACTTTGTCAGTTTCTTTTTCATACTCTTCAAGACACCCTCGCACCAGTTGAAGACCCTAGGCTCCATGCACTATATGGCATACTAAAACTAGCTTTGCAAAGCCATGTGGGGATCCACACTCCCTGCCATTTGGGTAATGATATAAAGGATGGTTCATAATGGTAGATCTCAAACATCTCTAATGGAAACCCTGCCACTATGTTTTTTCATACCTGGTATGAAAAGGTGTGAAACATAGTAATCCATGGGTTCTCCCCCACCCCTACTTCCTGTGAGTGATACCCGAGAACCTCGATGAGACAACCCCATTAGAATGTAAATGCCATATATATCCAAAGTGAGTGTATGCACAGCCATGTGAAAGGCTTGTTCGTTTACATCCCACATGTGGACCAGATACTCTAGCAACCTCAATTGGGCTCCCATTCCCTAGATTTTGAAGAACTTGAGTAGACCACATGCATGTAGTGCCATAACTATGCTCGGGTCATTCCCGGCAAAATAGTCTTCTTCATCATGCTCCTGTTTTCTCCACTCGAGCATTTTGACTGAGGAAAACCTGCCAAGTAACATCAAAAGAGGATAAGAATCATAAAAAATAATTTCTTGGAAGTTTTCCTAACTCATTTCATATTTTCAAAAATTGAATTATGGTCATCACAGGGATTTTATTTTAGGCAAAGTGATGTCGTCGCACCCTATCTTTGGGTCCCCTGCAACGATGTCAGATCGTCGCAGTTCACGATACTGCAAACCTTCGACGATCTCAATGCGTAGGTAGCCCCAAAACATCGACCTAAAATCAAATTCAACCAATAAAAATGAAATTTTAAACCATGAAAATATAAAAGAGGAAGAGACTACCTTTTCGAAGGAAAGAGTTTACGAAATAGTCCATCGAGCACTCCAAAATCAACGCTTGAAATCTGGGTGAAAAAGAGGGTTTTGGGCACTATTTGGGTGAAATTGTAAAATGAAATGGTAAATGGGTTCTTTTGACCTATTTTATTACTTTTTACCATATTTTATTGCAAAATTAAAATATTTTTCATATTTTACCTATGCCCTAAAGTCTAACCAACTTTGAAAAGTGTTTTCTATTATAGATTGAAAGATCTAAGGATGCCACATTTGAGAGGGGTCCACCATTTTGGATTGTTTTTGTGTGTTTTTCTTATGTACAGATGATTTTAGGGTTTTTTAGGAAAAACTCCGAGCATAGTCTTAATTCTTTCTCACGTTCGTGAAACCGTGAGAATGCAATCAAGTAATCTTTGTCATTTTTTCGAACTCGCATTGGTAATACGAAAAAAATGAAACCCATGGAGTATCCTTTAAGCTCTTTTCAATCTCACTAAACATAAAAATATATCCGAGCGACCTTGTTCTTTTCATGATCAAAAAAGTATTTGAATAAAACGTCTAATGAGTGGTAGATTATCTCTTTTTTGGTCTCTTCGGACTAACTTATGAAAAAGGACATTATGGAGTTTTCTTTAAGTGTTTTTCAGACTCTCTAAACATGAAAAACCCCTGAGTTTTATTTATTTGGACTCGTAAAACAAACATCGAAAGACCCATATGGGACCGAACCACTCCTTCTTAGGGTTCGTTAAACATACTCCGAGGGATTCATCCGAAGGATAAGCTTACATTACAAGAATATGTTATCCTCCTCAATCTTGCATAAAAATAAAGAGGTACTTGCCAGAAATGGTGGGGAGAAATTGGGAAAGAAATGTGACTCTGTATTTGTGTTAGTGGTAGTAATAGTCACTCTTGAACATGAAACCCCCTTTATCATTGTATCCGGGTTGGGAAATCCATTTGTCTCTCGTTTTCCCATCCACAAGTTCATATGTTGGGTCCTCCTTGAGTCACTGCTACCAAGACAATTGTCATGTCCTTCATATGTTCAAGATAAGTCCAACCTAAACAAGCCTTCTATCGATTCGGCCATCTACAATTATAAATTTTCTATTGTGTTGGTCTTCCCTAAGTCAGTCCTGAATCAATTCATACTCTGATCTACTTCAAATCTGTTACATATTTCATGTCATTGACAGGGGATACATTAATTCCCTCCTATGATGAGTATTTTCCTGTCGAATTCAACTCATTATCTGGGAACAAGACTTAGAAATCATTTAGTACCTTGGAGCCTGCATGCCTCAATGGAAGGTTTCTTCGCTTTCAACAGTGGGTTCACATCATTGACCCCTGGTTGGAAGATTCCATCGAGTGTTCAAATTCAAATCATTCATTCAAATTTTTTGGATTGTACTAGAGTACCTTGGGAGTCTTTGACATCAATGGTGATTTCCCTCGCACTTGTTAACGGTTTTCATTAATGGTTGATAATCAAGTGGTTTCTACCATGTTTGATTTCAACACCTGTAATCACATGGATAGATTCATAAATTAATACCCTGGATCTTATCATATGGGTCTATGTTGCGACGGAGTATTCATAAGTTTGTACTGACACATAGATCCACTGTGTATGTATCGTGGCTATGTCCAAATTTGAATTATTTAAGCACATAGATACACATTGTATTTCTAGTGGCTATGCTAAATCAAGATGACATCGATCCACAATGTATGTTTAGTGTCCATGACTCACTTGACACTTATTATTAGAGTCACTTATAGTCTGAGTATGTGAATTCCTACCTCAGAATATGGTATATTATTATGCAGATGCTTGATTGTTTGCAGGTTTCTGACCGATGCACTCCTTGCTTTCGACACACACATTCTACACAATATTTCAGCTATCACAGGTTCCAAATTCATACTTTGGGGGGAATTTTGTTACACATTATTTTTTTGACCACAGTGATCAACTGACGACATGTGCATAAATCACTTCCATGTTCCCTGGAAACATTAAAATAGACTTTCTCCATGAGAAAAGTGGTTTTCCTTTTCTTCCTTAAAAACTATGACAAGAGAGATCGTCACACCCTAGTCTATGCATGGGGTGCGACGATGCTTGATTGTCGCACTATGCAATTCTGGATTGTGATGTCTTCGTAGGCTGCCTATGCATAGGGTGCAATGATGCTTAAGCAAGGGAAAAGTCAAAATTCATGATTTTTCTAGAAGGGAATCTTCTAGAAGATGAGGTGGCCTTCGATCAGTTTGGATCTTACTCGCTTCTATGATTTATTGGGATCATATTAAAATCATCATCCATCCCTCTTTCACCCTATATAAAGAGGGATATCTTCTGGAAAATTCAAAGGTTTGCAAAGTCTTTCATATGCATGAAGAGTTCTACTACAAATTATACTGGAGATAGCTTTGCTTTAGCTCTCTAAGTTAGATTGTGGATCTTCTTCATCAAAGGCATTGGAGAAAAGGTGTGTGTGTGGGAGAAAAGAGCCATTGAAAGGGATCTTGAAACATCAAGGCATGGGTTTTATTCTCCACTTTCCATTTAATATAATGCAACAATATATTTCTTCCCTATAAATGTGTCTTGTCTTTTATTGTATAACTCCTTGATATTATATATAGAATTCATCGGAATATATATATCTTTGTTCTCTTTCTCTTTGTTGGTTTGTACTTCTTAAACAGGTTCACCATCCCTCAAACTCAAAGATGGAGCAACAAGGATGACACTAGCGAGGATTAAGCGTCATTTAAAAGGTATGTCACTTGTACCTCTCTAAACTAGTTTATATGACAATGAAGTCTAAGGTGAAGTTTGTAATCTGTCTTGTTTTGTTCTAGCTTCCTATGGAATTTAGGGAGATTAGTTCGTGTTCGCACTTACTGATTTGTCCAATAAAAACCACTAGTATAAGTTCCAAGGAATAATAGGAGGTTCCACTGAGATCATAAGTTCCCATCGCATGGTAAAGCTCCTAAAAAAAGGTCATTCCAACATTATTTCATATCTCCATTCCATTTACGCCACTGAGACACCCTCTATGTCACCAGACCTCCAATCCATCCTATCCAAACATTAATTTTTTTTTTCCAGTCCTTAATGACTCCCTCCTTCTCGTGGCATTCATGATCATTCCATTTCCCTTGTCCCTGGCAGCCTTCCTCCCAATGTTAGTCCCTATTGTCATCCCTTTTCCCAGAAAAATGAAATTGAGAAAATTGTTCAAGAATTGCTCACTGTGGGAATTATCCATCCTAGTATGAGCCCCTATTATTCTCCTATGGTCATGGTACTTAAGAAAGAAGGATATTAGCACATGTGTCTTGACTTTCATTCCCTCAACAAACTCACCATCAAAGGCAAATTTCCCATTCCTTCCATTGATTATCTCTTGGATGAATTGAGTGGTGCCTATTTCTTTACTAAACTTGATATTTGTTCTAGCTACCACCAGATACGTATGAAAGAGGTAGACATTCCTAAGATTTCATTTCTAACTGATGAGGGCCACTATGATTTTTTGGCCATGCCCTCTAGCTTGTGTAATGATCCCTCCACTTTCCAAAGATTCATGAATCATGTCTTCTGTCCTTTTCTCTGTCAATTTTTCTTAGTTTTCTTTGATGATATTCTCATATATAGTAAAACCTAGACATCCCATCTTTCTCATGTGGATTGATTTCTACATATACTCTCTCAACACCAAATCTTCCACAAACAATCTAAATTTTATTTTGGAGCCTCAAAAGTCGAGTACTTGGTTCATATTTTTGGCAAGGAGGGTGTCAGTGTGGATCCTAAGAAGATTGAAGATATGCATGATTGGACTTGCCCCAAGACTCTCAAAATATTGTGTGGTTTTCTGGGGTGAACAAGATATTATCACAAGTTTGTTAAGAATTATGGAAATATTGTGGCACCTCTCATTGCTCTACTTAAAAGGAATTCTTTCACCTGGAATCTCATAGTTGATCATGCCTTTCAAGATTTGAAGGTAGCTATGTGCACCACTCTATTCATCTCCCTTCTTGATTTCAAAAATACCTTTGTCCTAGAATGTGATTCTTCTCAGATAGGAATTGGATCATTCCTTATGCAATATGGCCAACCTTTGGCATTTACCAACAAACAACTTTCAGAGTGACATTTGGGCCAATCAATCTATGAAAAGGAAATGTTGGTTATTCTGCATGCAATAGTTCTATGGTGCCCTTATCTATTGGGGAAACACTTCCAAATTAAGACAGATCATCAAAGCCTCAAGTATTTTCTGGAGCAACGACTTTCCTACCCAAAGCAACAAAAATGGGTGACTAATATCTTTGCATATGATTATGAGATCATTTACAAGAAAGGCAAAGAAAATGTGGTTGCTAACAGTCTTTCAAGAAAATATGAAGATGAAGGGACCCTTTTTCCCCTCTCCTAAATTCTACCATATTGGCTCCAAGATGTTCGACGGGAATGGCTACAATATCCCAAAATTTCACATATGATCCAACAATTTCAAGCCAATTCTCCAATTTCCCCAAGGTACTCTTGGAACAATGATGAGCTTCACTACAAAGTTTGTTCATATTTAAGTAAGAAATCAAAACTTAAATCCACAGTGCTTTATGAGATTCACACTACACCCACAGTTGGGCACTCAAGGTTTACCAAAACCTATGATCGGGTCAAACATTTTTTGGGGGTGATGGTATGAAACAGGACGTTCACACTTTTGTGGGAAAATGTGATGTTTGTCAACACAAGGGGAAAATAGTCAAAGTTCCGAGCACACTACAACCACTTCCGATTCCACCCACTATTTGGAGGGACATCTCTATGGATTTATTGTGGTCTTACCCAAATCGGGCAATAAGTCAGTCGTCATGGTGATCGTTGATCATCTTTCTAAGCATGCTCATTTATATGCTCTTCAACACCCATTTACCGCCTCCACTATGGCTCAACGTTTCATGGATCATGTCTTAAAACTTCATGGAATTCCTCATTCCATTATTTCTGATCGACATCCCACTTTCACCGGCAATATTTTGCAAGAAATGTTCAGGCTACAGGGCACCCAATTGCATCTCATCATAGCCTATCATCCCTAGACTAATGGTCAAACTGAAGTTTTCAACAAGTGTTCAGAGAAATATTTGAGGTGTTTTTCATCTAAAAGGAAAAATAAGTGGGCTCAATGGTTACCACTAGTCGGATGGTGGTACAACACTTCTTACCATACAGTTACACGCATGACTCCTTTTGAAACCGTATATGGACAAAATCTACCTTCAGTTCTCTTATACATGATAGGTGGCTTGAAGGTTCAGGCAGTTCACCAAACACTTACAGTTCTGGATGTTATTCTCCATACCCTTAAAGGGAATTTGGTCATGGCTCGGAATCACATGAAGAAAAAAACATATCAAGGTCACTCTGAATGTCAATTTGTTGAAGGCGACCAGGTGTTTCTTTGACTACAATTTTATAATAAAACTTCACTCAAGGTCAACCACTGTCAAAAAATAGCGCCCAAATTTTATGGTCCTTATACAGTTCTCGAGCGTGTGGGGCAGGTGGCCTATCAGTTAGCTTTGCCCAGTCATTCTAAGATTCATCCTATTTTTCATGTCTCCAAATTAAAGAAGATGATTGGAACTAAGTGCTAGAATCAAACCATCCTTCCCAAATTGGATGAAGAAGGCTCCATCTGGTTGCAGCCACAAGCCATTTTGGGCCACCATGAGTGTTGTCTTCGTCATCACACCATCAAGGAATTGTTATTCCAATGGAAAGATACAACTCTAGCAGATGCCACCTGGGAGCCAACTACCATTCTGCAAAAATTTCCTCATCTCAAACCTTGAGGACAAGGCTATTTTTAAGAGGGAGGGAATGTTAGGGGCCTAACCTCCCTAACCCCTCACATAGGTAGAATAATATTTTCATGTAACAAGGGCCAATATTGATAAGGCCTAGCAATAAGGAAGAATAAGTCAAATGTAAGAAGACCTAATAGAAGCTTCCACTTCTAGAAGGATCTTCCTCTATATTGTTCTTTTGGATAGATATATTTAGTATAAATAGGATTATATGGTATGAGAAGTTTTGTCTTGAGAATTATTGTAATAGAGTGTTGCTCTGTTGGAGGTTTTCCCCTTGAAGAGGCAAGTGAACATTATTTCCTATCAATAAAGGTATTATTTGGTGTTGTGGTTTCATTTATTGCGTTGTTCTGTTGTTATTCTTTGCAATATTTTTGTTTCGTGATATTATAATATACCTCGTACCTTACATTTTATCTTTTATCATGGAATTTATTTCTTGAATCCGTCGATTCCCCATGTTTAAAGAGAAAAATTGGATTCCAAACATCCCACCACAATTTTTTCTTTGTATTATGTAATAAGGCACAACTAACAATTCCAATTCCAAGTGGAGAAATTTGTCTTTTTATTACAAAATAAGACACAACTAATAATTCCAATTCCAATTGGATAAATTTGTCTTGGTATTACACAACTAACAATTTCAATTGGACAATTTTTTCTTCCAATTCCAAGAAGACGCAAGAAGACAAAAACAAGAATTCTAATTGAACAAATTTGTCTTCCAATTCTAAGAAGACACTAGAAGACAAAAACAACAACGCCAATTCGAAAAATCTGTCTTCCAATTCCAAGAAGACACAAGAATATACAAACAAAAATTCCAATTCCACTTGGACAAATTTGTCTTCAAATTTTTCCTACAATGGTCTGGAAATAACACAAAATTGTCCATGAATCAAACAAGAAGACTAAAATAAGAAAAACCTCTCTACGCATGCTATTTTTGTGTGAATATGTCGTGAATTCTTTGTCATCCTTGAGATAGATGAGGTAGTGGAGTGTGCTTGGCACCAAAACATTCCCAGAAAGAATGCACACATGTTCCTAGAAAACATGTGCACTAGAGCGCATGTGCATTCTAGGAATGTGCATGCATTCCTACTGAGCATAAACAAGAAACAACTACAACTCTATCAAGTCACAACAACGAGTGAACACTCTTAATGCAATGGATATAGAATTTATTATAGACGAAAAATATTTATGAATAAAGATGTATAGGGGTATGAGGATAGCTAAGACCTAAGGGGTTAGGATTGAAAGTGTTTTCAATGATAGAGAAATGGTTAGAGAACCAAGATGTGAGTGACGTGGGCGCAAGGGTTGTACAAAAGGTTTGTGCATAGTGCACTCAAGGCTTGAGTGTAGAGGCGGATAAGGGTTGAGTATAAGTTATTCCTAGGCTTAGATGGATGTTAAGAACCAAATATCAAAATAGCATAAAAACCACAAAATAAGTACTACACACCTTGACAAAGAGAGAAATTAAGATAATAATCCTCTTTGAGGGGGAAACCTCCTTATACATCACAAGAATTCACAATTACAAGATGATTCCAAGTGAAAGGTATCCTTGGTATACATAAGAGACTAGGAGGTACAATTACAACTAATGGACCCAATCTGACATAAATAAATAAATAACAATACTAATGTAATATGTCCCAATTAAGGGGTAATGTGCCATGATTTAGGGCTTAACATGCCCCTCCCCTTTAGACAAGTGTTGTCCTCAATGCTTGAGTAGTTATGGATGCTTCTCTATAAAAGACTCATCTTCCCATGTGGAATCTTCAGCAGGTAGTTTCTTCCACTTAATGAGATACTATGAAATTGATCTATTCCTCAGCTAGCGAATTCTTGTGTCAGTCATAGCTTCAGGCTCCAACATGATTTTTCCTTCCTCGTCAAGTTTTGGAAGTATAGTTTGAACTAGGATCTTGTCACCTATAACCTTGTTTAAGCAGGAAACATGGAAAACTGGGTGTACTCGTGAAGATGCATGAGACTCCTATTTGTATGCCATAGTACCAATATTTTTCAACACCTTATAAGGTCCATAATACTTTGGTGATAACTTATTATCCTTCTTATATTGCTTGAGGGACATATTTTTCTATGGTTGTAGTTTTAAAAATACCCAATACCCTACTTCAAAACATCTTTCACTATGATGTTGATCTGCTTGTTGTTTCATGCGATTTTGTGCCATGGATAGCTTGTCCTTTAAGAGTTGGATAAATTGTTGTTGATGCTCTATGTTATATTCCACTGCTTTAACTTTATATTTTTCTTTTAGAGAGGAAGTGATGGATTGTGGGTGATATCCATAAAGCACCATAAATGGTGTCATTTTTGATGCAATATGAAAGGAAGTGTTATACCACCATTCTGCCAACCGTAACCACTTGAACCATTGTGTTTGTTTATTAGAGACAAGGAAACGAAGGTATCCTTAAGACATTTATTCACAATCTTAGGTTTTCTATCAGATTAAGGATGATAAGATGAGCTATGAGCCAATTGAGTACCCAAACAAGTAAATAATTTTGTCCAAAAAATTCCAGTGAATATGGGATCTTTGTCACTTACAATAATATTTGGGCTTCCATGTAGCTTTTGAACTGTCTCCATGAATGCGGTAGCAACTGTATTGGATTTGAAAGGATGAGAGAGTGCACAAAAGTGTGTGTACTTGGTAAGTCTATCAACAATCACCATCATGACACTCTTTCCTTCAAACTTTGTTAACCCTGTGATGAAATCCATGGAAACCTCCACCCAGCTCTAACTTGAATGGATAATGATTGTAAAAGACATGGGATGTTAATTGTTTCCACCTTATTTTGTTGTAAAACCAAAAATTCTTCCACAAACCTTTGAACATCATTTTTAAGGCCATCTGAAAAATATTCCCTCTTGACACGGTGATAGGTTTTCAAAAATCCTGAGTGCCCTCCTATCAGAGAGGTGTGCAATTCCAAAAGTACCTTTTTTTTAGTTGTGTGTTCTTACATAAGTATAAGTGATATTTGTACCATAGTGAATCATTTTTCCATGTAAATGTATCGGATGCACTGGAATCCTTCTACAACCTTTGAATGAGAGCCACACTTCTTTGTCATTCTTCCATTCATCCCTTTCTTTTGTTATCCAATCAGGTTGGATGATGGAGATAGCATAGAGAAATGCCTCAACATCTTCATCCTTTCTTAAGAGTGCATCTGCCACAACATTTTTCTTCCCTTTTTTGTAGATTATTTCAAAGTAAAAACCCAACATCTTGGTCACCCATTTTTGTTGGTCTTTTGAAGATAGTCTTTGTTCCAACAAGTATTTAATATTTCCATGATTTGTTTTTACCTTGAAGTGCCTATCTATTAGGTAAGGGTGCCATTTCTTCAATGCATGTTGTATTTCCATCATTTCCTTCTCATAAAGAGGTTTGTGTAAGTCCTTTCCCTTGAGTGGTCTAATTTCAAAAGAAGGGGGCCTTCCTTCTTGCATTGGAACAACACCAATGCCATTTCCCGAGGCATCACATTCCATAATAAAGGTTTTTGTGAAGTCTGGTGTGGTCAAGATAGGATATTTTCACATTACCTCTTTAAGTTGTTCAAAATCTTGAGTTTCCAATGGAGTCCATGAAAATGCATCCTTCTTAGTTAATGCAGTTAAAGGTGTTGTTATTCTTCCATAGTTCCGAACAAACTTGAGGTAGTAACCTGTCAAACCCAAAAATCCTCTAATATTCTTCATTGTTTTGGGAATTGGATAGTTCATCATGGCTTTAATATTTTTAGGGTCTACCTTGACACCTTCATGAGATACAATATGACCCAAATACCCTACCTTTATATTCAATCTTTGGAATTTCTCAATGTGCTCCATAACTGAACCCTTTTGCTTGAGATTTATCAATTGGCTGAAGAAGGTATTGCTCCTTGTATCCTCATAGTGTTCTATAATTTCTTCCGTGAAAATTGTCCAAGTGACAAGTGATTTGTGAGAGAAAAGCCATCAATACCACACAAACTAATTAGGTTCTAAATATACGGATGTAATTCGTACCTTTTGGATTCTTTCCATCAAACTCCCTCATATCAATCTAGGAAAATGGTTAGTCTTCAACCCAAAGATAGAGTTTCTCTAGTCTTGATTCATATTCCTTGTGTCCTCGTCATGAATTTCATGGGATACATTATCAATTTTAGGTGGCCTCTCTATTAGAAACTTTTTCAACCATTCCATGATCTCCCCTTTTAAGCCATCCATATTAGTATCCATCATCACTTCCAGCTTAGCTTCAGTTCAATCCATCAAATTTTGTAGTTCATCTTTGGTTACTGACTTCTTTTGTAAACCATCTATGTCCTTGTGCATTTCTTCACCTTCATCAAGATTCCAAGTAAGACTATTTGAGGGATTATTTGGTGTATAATTTCCCTTTATTGGTGGCATGTTGGCTAACTATCACTGCAAGGTAGGAATTCCTAATTGTCTTAGGAAAAGGTCCTCACAGACAAGGGAGTGTCAGGTGATATAACTCTCTGATATACATGTGGGGTATAGTAATATTACTCATCCCAATATCTCAGGGAACTAACTAAGGAGGCTTGACCATTCCCTTAGTCGTACTATCTGACTACCCAGGTACTAGAGAGTGATCTCCCCGAGTGTTGCTCTCAGTGTACTATAGCAATAAGATAGCCAAAATGTTTACTCGATTGATCTAAGGATTATAGGGGGTATCCTGATATATGTCAGGTACGTGGGATTTCAAATCTGTAGTAATGTTTTCTAATGTGCAATCGTTTGAAAGGGGCCTTCCGATATACTCTACATGCGTGGAAGAACTACACTGTCCCTGGGTTGTTCTGCTGATAACGATGGATCCTACATTTAGAGACGGTGAAATATGTCTGTACCTAAAAATCCCTAAGATTCTCCCAAATTTATGTGATACTCCTTTTATCCCACTTTATTCCACTTTTTTAATCACCCAAATTGGATCTTCTAGTCAAAATATATGCAAATTTCCAAAAAACAAACACACCTTTTAAAACCCTGATTTGGAGATTGTTCTACTAGCCAACCTTTCTTCTGTTGTAGCTCTGTAATTTCATCCTTTTGAGTATAAATTTAGGATTTATGTATCCTGATGTTTCTTCTTGCCAACCCCATAGGTTAGACTAATATTGGATTCTCCAAGAGGATTTTATGATAAGTTTCCCAAGATGTGTTGATTTTTTCCCTTTCAGGAGAGAAAACTTGTACGACCTGCCTTGTGTCACTGTCTTCACTTTAGACCTTGAAATTCACACCAATAAATATTTGGTCTATACCCTAAACAATGGAATATGTCTAACTCAATTTGGAGGTTTGTAGTGTCCGATATAATAATTTTCCCAAGAACACTTGTTTTAGAATGAAATATGGACAAGCCAAAAACCCTAATTTCCTAAGAGCATAAATTTCATATTACAGTGAATCAAGGGATGAAATTTTTACAAAATATACTTCACTATTCCTCAATACTATTTCAGATCCAGAAACCAAGATGGAAAAAAATTGGAGTGAAAATTCCAAGAAGACCTGTTTCAAACTAGTTTCAGGACTAGTCAAAAACCCTAACTTGAATAGAATGTATCTCCACAAATATAATGAAAAAATATCTGAAATTTGGACCCAAGTTATCTCTATAGGTTTCCTCTACATCATACAAATTATAGATCTCAAGGATTGTCTAGCTCTGACACCAAATGTTAAGAACCAAATATCAAAATAAAATAAAAACCTGAGAATAAGTATTCCACGCCTTGAAAAAGAGATAAATTCCAATAATAAGCCTCTTCGAGGGGTAAGAATCCTTATACATCACAACAATTCACAATTACAAGATGATTCCAAATGAAAAGGTCCCCTTGGTATATATAGGAGACTAGGAGGTACAATTACAACTAATGGACCCAAACTGACATAAATAAAACAAAACTATTAATGTAATATGCCCCAATTAAAGGGTAATGTTCCATGATTTAGGGCTTAACAATGGAGCTAGGGGGGTCTAGGTCATGGTCTACATCAAGCGTTAGGTCATCGTCTAAATCTATCTCTAGCTCTATGTCGTGGTCTAGGTCATGGTCTAGGTCTATGTCATGGTCTATGTCATGGTCATTGTATAGGTATAGGTCATACTCCATGTCTTTCTATGTCTAGGTCTTATTATGTATAGGTTTAGTTCTAGGTATTGACATGTCTAGGTCAAGGCCATTTCTTTCCTTGCGATGTAGGGAGGGGGACTGCAGAGAGATGAAGAAAGAGAGTGTGAGAGGGGGACAAGGGAAGAAAAAGAGAGTGAGGGATACGGAGATAGAGAGGGGGGGTATAGAGTGAGAGAGTGAGAGGAAGAGGGGGAAAAGAGGGAAGGCGGGTTATATATATGAAAATATAGAAATGTGGGGAGAGTGGGGGAGAGAGAGGGAGGGGGGTATAGGGAGCAAGAGAGAGAGAGAGAGGGTTAGATGCAAGAGGTAAAGAGAGAAGGGGGTAGAGATGGATTGTTTGAGAGTGTGATGGGCTGGGAGAGGAAGACCAACAAAGGAGTGTAGAGAGAGATATATATGGGAGAGAGAGTGAGAGTGATACTAACAACAAGAAGAGAGATAAAGAGGTGGTAGATGTAGGAGAGAAAGAGAGTAGAGATAGTGGGAGGGAGGGACAAAGGGGAAGGGCAGGGGAGGGGAGAGAGAGAGAGAGAGGAGGAGACTTGGAGGGGGGGAGAGATGGAGGGAGGAAGGAGAGAAATGTATGGATGGAGAGATAGAGAGAGATAGGGAGAGATTCAAAGAGGGGGGATATAGAGAGGGAGTCAAACATTGATTGTGAATAAAGAATATTAAATCCACTAAAAGGTTATGTTTATGTTAAAATAAAAAAGAAAAATCAGCATACCATAATCATCATTAAACCATGTGAAATCATTATTAAACCATAGGCGAACAATCATATCCATAAAATATCATTATAAAAAAAGAGGTATAGGCATACGGCACTAAGGGCTTGGGTGTGGATGGGGTTAAGGGTAGAGTATAGGTTATGTGTAGGATTAGATAGAGCCTAGGGGGTCTAGGTGATGGTAGAGAGAGAGAGGGAGGGAGGAGGGGGAGAGAGATAGAGGGAGGAGGGGAGGAGGGAGTAGAGAGAGAGTGAGATTGAGTATGAGAGGAAGGAGGGAGATATAAGGAAGGGGGGGTAGAGATATATAAAGATATAAATGGGGGCAGAGTAAAGGAGAGAGAGGGAGGGGGATATAATGAGAGAGATAATAACAACAAGGAGAGAGAGAAAGAGGTGGTAGATGTAGGAGAGGAACAGGGATGATTTTAAGGATGGAAATTTATTTTAAAATGTAGAAACCTCGGCGAATCTTACTAATCCTTCATATGTCAACTATAAATGTTTAGTGATATTTTTGTAAAAATATTCAAATTTCTAAGTATTTTATATAGTTTTTA
>SNQJ01S0074323.1:17688-30144 GCA_010110895.2 Picea sitchensis
CCTTATTTAATTACCGACAATATTAATCCACAATGGGGATTAATCTAATAACAATAATAATAATAATAATGACATGATTAATCCACAATGGGGATTTAATCTAGTAATAATAATGACATGATTAATCCACAATGGGGATTTAATCCAATAATAATAAGAATGCTCTTTGCAGTTACATTATTTCAACAAGGGACACAATGATGGAGAATTTTTCCCATAGCCTTCAACGCCTGCCGATAACAACATGCACATATTCATCAAACGGTCACTTTGGAAGCACCTCTCTTTTAAAGGTACAAGTCAATTTTGATATTCCTGTATTTGAAGGTCAGATAGATGCAGATGCCCTAGAAAAATGGTTAAATCTGCTAGAAGGTTATTTCTCTGTTCACAATTTTTTTGACAGGGAAAATATCAACTTCGTACTCCTTAAATCTCTTCCCCATGTCAAACATTGGTGGGAAACTTACTGGGAGCAAAGTTCCATAGAGGAGTATGGAATATATGGGGCCGAGCCCGCTTGGTATTTTTTTGTGGATGCAATCAAGGAACAATATTACCATGTTGGTAACTATGACGACCAATACATGAGATGGACCACACTGTGTTAAGAGAGGGGCCAAGAAGTGTTGGAGTTCACCAATACTTTCCATACATTGCGCACCAAGCTGGGTATTAAATACTCGAGCGAAATTTGGTTTTGAAATATCGTGGGGCTCTACACAGATACATCCAAACTAAAATGGATTTTCTAGACATCTCATCACTGGGTGCTTCTTATCGATATTCTACTAAAATCGAGCAGAAATTTAAGCACCAGAACAAGCGGGAGTTTGGGTATGCAAATCCACAACAACCAAAGTATGGTAAAGACGACTCTAACAACCAGCCTTCCGAAAACCAATCCAAGCCACATGAAAAGAATGTTAATCGAAAGATGAAGAAGGACACTGGAAAATGGTGTGATTTCCAAAAAATCCCTTGGCACAACATCGATGAATGTCGCTCAAAAATGTCATTGGTGGTCGAGATCAAAGACAAGGAGAAAAACCCTAATTCAGGATCTGATTTAGAAAATGATGGTAGAAGACAGTTCATCGACACATACCCCACTGCTATTGTCGCAACTGCAACAATTTAACCACAAGAACCAGCAAATCCTAAAGAGGGGGAGTGTATTTCTCATTCACAGATGTGGGTGAAGGGGACCCTGCTGCATTTATTGCTGATAGGGGAAGCCAAAATAACCTCATCTCAGCATAGGTCGTTAAACAGTTGGGATTGTCGACAACACCACACCTGCAACCATACAACATCTGGTGGCTTCGCTAGGGACGAGATCTCTGTGTCAACTAGTAGTGTTGATTTTCATACGACATCCAACCCTTCAAGGATGAGGTATTATTTCATGTTTCCCCGCTGGATGTATGTGATGTTCTTTTGGGCCAACCATATATGTGGAAGTGCCATGCTATTTATGAGTCTCAATCCCATAGTGTCATTGTTACTCTAGGGGGTCATCTCTACAGGATAATAGAAGTAGTTACAACTACTATCCAACCTAAACAGTGTCGCAAGGTAGTATCTCATACTACAAAATTCAACTTCTTCACAGTCTGTTCAAAAGGTGAACACAAGAACACCAGAACCATTGTAGCCTCAGTCCAAGCGCCTTATGTCCAACATAAGCCAATAGAAAAGATTGAAGAAAAGCGCAGGGATTCCTTCTGCACACAATCATCTCATGTATCCAGAATGGTTAAAGAGGTCCAACCCTTCCAACCACAGGTTCATGACAACTTTCAACAAGCTAAGCAATGCAACTTCTCCAGCAAGGCAAGTAACTCATCAAGATGCAGATTTAACAAACGCTTTTCCCTCTCTCTCAAGAACTCAACACAATGGATACGATTTCTTCCTAAGGAGGAAGGATTGATCCATGTGGATATAAGTGGCCACCCACTTATTCCAACTGGCTCAAAACAGTTTTCTGGCAACTTACTACTAGTAGGTTTTCGGTTCCTAAACTTATCGGTCCATTTTTGGGGACCAAATGAAGTTTTTTTGAGATAGATCACCTTATTTATAATCGAAGGCTTTGATTGATCCCCCAAAATGAATCTCCTCTACGATACCTTTCCAACAAGCTATTGTGCACCCCAAACGAAGATTGTATGCCAAAGTTACGCCCCCGAGAAGTTGATACACCAAAATACCCAAAACGGGGTCCACAAAACTATTGACTTTTCATCTTCCGGGGTTAGGGTTTTGGATTTTCTTTATGATAAAAAGGTTGTTGGAGCCTCATTGTAAAATCATCTTCTTGCGAATGTGAGTAGTTGTCACATCTCTTCTCAGAGATAAGCTGCCACCATTCTAGCGAGTCTTTCACTTTGTATTTCTACAGTTTTGTACATTTCACTCATTAATGGAAATTGTGTATTACTGTATCTCTGTGTTTATGGTTATATCTATGATATATCTCTATTATATTATTGGCTTTATTGCAATATCTAGAGTATATTTCTGTGTTGTATCTCCACTCTCATTCTATGCTAAAAATAATTTGGATCATCGTTAGCCAATAAGTAGGATTTCAAAGATATCTTCATGGATGTGCGAAAGTTTACCACTAAGAAGTTATGGCTTGCAAGAAATAGAGCCTTACTTTCAGAAATTTTAACCTCTCCAGAGCAAGTGGACACTAAAATTTTGGGATTAATGATGGAACACTTCAACCCGAGAAAGAAAAAAAAATGTCCAATGACAATTAACCCAGGAAGAAGAAAATTGGTTCTGAAAGTTCTTTCAAACACAAGTAGGATGTAACACTAATATTCATAGGATTACTCTTCACATCACCTATAAATATCAATAGAAACTACATATTGTAGCACAAGAGTTTGAAGATTGGAAGAGGACTCATAACATGCACATTTTGAGTTTTGATGGTGCCTCAAAAGGTAATCCCGAGGTGGCAGACGCAAGTGAGGTTATGTTCTCCCCATGAGGAATTATTAGACTTACCTTCTCATGGAGTCTGGGCAAAGCACCAATAATAAGGCTGAGGCGTATGCACTTCTCCAAGGTTTGTTTTCGGCTCTGTAACAAGGTATGGACTCCATTTAAATCTTGGGGGATTCAAAAGTGGTTATAAACCATGTTAGGAAGAAAAAATTGTTGCTAGACATGAAACTTAGAGCAATATTAAGAAGAATTCACAAAGAGATGGAAGCCTTCCCCACTCTCGTCCCCTTTCATGTTCTTCGTCACAACAATGCCAATGCGGTTTTTCAAGCCAATCAGGATATTCAAGACGAAACAAGAACTCTATGTGTAAATGGACATGCTACACTTCAACATATTCCTTGATTTTGTGCATGGTTCCACTCCCCAATCCGTTTGATGGTTCCATATGGGACCCTAACCCAAGCCCCTATTAATATTATGGTAGCTTCGGGAGGTATGAACCTCTATTGTGACCTATGACGAGACTAGAATCCTCTGGAAGGAAGCAAAGAATTAAAGGAAACCCTAGACAAGTTGTCGGATGAACAAATATATTTAAATTGAATTTATTGATGCCTAGAAGGAGAAGTTGGCCCCAGTTAGACTAGCTAGTCCACTATAAATACAGGGCGCCAGTTTCATTATTTCACATCTCAGGAGTTGCAGTGAGAGCTAAATCTGCGCAGGTAGTTGTAGGCAGCAACAGTTTGGTGCGCAAGTTTTCCAGGAAAGTTGGGAAAGTGGTGCGCTAGTTTCTGGGTGGGATCATCTGTTCAGTTCAATTTCTATTCTCTTGCTTGGTGCATTTAGCCTCTCTTGGCTATTGATTGCTACCAAGATTCTCTTCTTGGTGTCAAGGACAAGGTGCTCAGACGGTGGCTTAAACCTATGGTTGGGTGGCGGGGTATGGAAATTCGATGGTTAAACGGGAACAATCCTCTATATTCTAACGGGTTATGGGCCCTTGAGTCTGACCTAAGCAGCTGGGAAGGAAACATAGCTAGGTAATGAGCTCATTGAGAGCTAGCTAGGAGTTACCTTGAGCGGCCAAGAAGCTACCAACTAGGGTCACTAGCGATTCTGCAGAAACCCTAAATCTCATATCAGACACCTTGTGATGGAGCATCTTGCCAAGGAGAAGATATTCGGATGTGCTCTAACTTAAGCACCTATTGACTTTCTGGGAAGAAATAAGAGTTGAAGTTTTGGATCAGGCATGACAGGTTATCAGTCAACTAAAGACATCTTGTGAAACAATGATCATTACACTACTCAACACTGCAAGGACAATTGAAGGCGATATGGATAATCAAACCGATGGAGCTTCGAGACACATGTGGGAGATGCAGCTAGACTTTGAGATCTAAATGAGAGAAAGACATCATTTAAAGTGGAGCTTGGAGACAAAAGCACACCTACCAGATGGATTTGGACAAGCCTCCATCAAATTGGAATCCAATTAATCATGTTCCCATAAGCAATGTTCTATGTACTTGGTTTAGGAAAGAATCTTGTATCAGTATCATGTTTAGAGGACAAAGGAAATAGAATAGCCTTCCTTAGAGAAAAGAAGGTGTTATCATGGCATAAAGGTTCCAACATAGAAGATGCTAGGGTTATTGAAAGATGTGAAGGGAATCTACTTTATAGACTACTAGAATGAAATGAAGAAGCCCTAGTACATGATGAATTAAACCCTAATGAGCTTTGGCATAGAAGATGCACTCGCTATCAATTATCAAGCACTGCCCTTCCTCAGGAAAATGGTTGAAGGAATACGAGTGAATTCTACACATGAAGGGAATTTCTTGAGGATGTGCCCTTGGGAAGAACATCAAGAAACCGATTCCCAGCGGCAACGGATCTAAAGAGCCTAGATCTAATACACTTATATTTTTTTTGTCCAATGCCAGTCAAATCTTTGGGAGGATCTCTCTACTACGTAACATTCATAGATGACTATTCAGAGGGAAAGGCAGTGGCTACCACCTAAAGTCAAAAGATGAAGTATTCAACAAGTTCAAAAAAATTCAAAGCTGAGAAATAGAAAATATACAAACAAGGAAGATCAAGACATTGAAAGATAATGGAGGAGGAATACACCTCGAAGGGAGTTAGTTGCATTACACGCAAATGTGAGGGATTAGGAGGCGACCTCCATAATCCTCAAACAAAAGCAGTTGTGAGAGAAAGAAAACGGATCCATCGAGAAAGCTTGATAAAAGCCCTATTTCTATCCATGTTTCTATGGAATGCTGCAGCGACAATATAAATGCGAGGCGAAGCCCTGTAGCATATTGAAAGGACATGACACCCGGAAAGAAGCATTCGAATTAAGAAACCTAACATATAAAACTTAAGAATATTTGGATCCATCAAGTTTATTCTCATGTTCCCAAGATAAAAGAAATAAACTAGAACCCTCAGGAAAGAAAGGGATATTAAAATTGGGATATAGTGATTCATCAAAGCCTACGGAATATATATTCCAGAACAACAAAAGATAGAAGTAAGAAGAGACGAAACATTCAATGAAAGAATGGCCTTCATAAAATATATTGAAAGGAAAACTATTGAGGCAACTGAAGAAATTGAAAGAACCAAATATTAAGAGAAACACGAGGAAGGTAGAAAGAAATAATGAAAAGGATCAACCTAGTCATCCTATGGAGATATGTGAGAGCGTTGATCGGATAGCTCTCTAAAAGACAAAGAAACAGCCATCTTGGCGAACATGGTCAAAATTCCAGCCACAACATACATGACAAAGCTTCTAGATGAAGAACCTACTTTTGAAAGCGGAGTTCAAAAGGGACAATGGAAAAGAAGCTATGACGGAAGAACATGATCCAAATGCCATGAAAAATGAAGTATGGGAAATTGCGGACCCAAAGAGAAATGAGTTGTAACTTCAAAATGGGTATACAAGATCAAACGTACCTTGGTGAGCGTGGATAAATACAAGGCAAGATTAGTAGCTAGCTAGAGGGTTCTCAGAAGGAGGGAGAAGACTATGAGAAACCTTGCTTTCCGGTGGCAAGGTATACCTCCATAAGAGCTATCATATCTCTTTCCGCATCCATGGGATGGAGATCTACACCAGAGATGGATGTAAAGACAACCTTTCTCAATGGAGATATTGAAGGAAGTATATATTGAATAACCTCAAGGATTCAAGGTACATTCAAAGAGACACTCACGTTTGCTGATTGAAGAAAGCTCTATATGGACCAAGCAAGCTCCAAAGGGCTTGGTATGCCAGGATGGACAACTATCTAACTAGACTTAAGAAGCTTCTCTAAGAGTCATGGATATCCAAACCTTTACTACAAAATCATTAGACAATGCACTTGTAATTCTACTATTATATGTTGATCTATTCATAACAGGTGAAAAAATCTCTCTAATCATTCAGTGCAAGAAGGGTTTAGCCTCTGAATTTGATATGAAAGATCTAGGTCTCATGCACTATTACTTGGGATTTAGAGGTATGAAACACGGTGAAGTATTCCTTGGACCAAAGGAAAATGCATAATAAAGATCCTTAGAGTTTGAATGATGTTTGTAAAATCCATGGTTACTCTATGAATCTGAGATATAAGAAAGTGAAAGTCCAGGACTCAATCGATTAAGATCCATCTCTATATCGACATCTAATTGGATCATTGATGTATTTGGTAAATACTAGACCGGATATTTTCTTTGCTATAAATACATTAAGTAAGTTCCAGGTGGAACATAATTAAAGAGCATTTGATAGTTGCAAAGCATCTTCTAAGATATATTTGTGGGACAATAAACCATGGCTTAAGATATCTTGCATCCCGGTGATGTCCAACTTCATGGATTCCTGAGACTTTGATTGGAAGGCGGAAGTGCGAGAATGAGAAAAGAGTACTTGGTATATCTCTTTTCGGCTTAGGCTCCACTATGATATCTTGGAGCAATAGGAAGCAAAAGTCTGTCACTTTCGATTACAACTTGAAGCACAGTATATGGCAGCATGTGAAGCATACACATAAGCAATATGGCTAAGGAAGTTAATATCAAATTTATTTAGTCGAGACTCAGATAAACCCTGATATATTGTGATAATCGAGTTGTATAAGATTATGCAGAGCATCTAGTGTTTCATGAAAAGGAACCGAAGCACATTGAGATCAAATACTACTTGCTCCAAGATAAAAGTCCGAGGAAGAGAGAGTAAAGCTTCGAGTGATATATCCCCCAACGATGGCTTGGAACCATGATTATCTTAACAAAACCTGATTGAGAATCAAGTTTATATTTCCGAGAAGATAGGGGATGGTAAAAATGACTCCCTTAGCTGAATGGGAAGATTCTCCAAGCTAGGATAAGGTACGGAAAAATATTCTTGCAAAACATTTATTTTGTGATTGAAATAACTCTCAGGTTAGGAGGGAGCATTGAAAATATTTATCTTTGTAATAGTCCAGTTTGGACCCATATACTCTGTTGAGGAAAGTGGATTGAGATTTCTGACGGGCGGTGACTTCCCATTGTAGTTAACATGGGAGGAAGCCTGATTGCTGATGTATCATAGACGGTGACTTCCCATTATGGGGAGTGGTCTAGGACAATCATTCTTCTTAGCGGTCACTCCGAGTAGTGGTCAAGAAGAATGGCCCGCCTCGTCGAATAATCATTCTTTAGAAGTTCACGGTTGTGGGTTTGAAGAATCGTCCGGATTTTGGAGGTTGATTAAAGACATACATTCCTGAGAGTAGGACTCATTCTCTCCGGGTTACGCTTTGTTTAGTGTCAAAAGAATAGCCCAGGGTGGGGAATAATCCAAGACAATTATTCCTTAGGGCAGACACATTCCCTCCAGGTTACACTTTGTTTGAAATGTCCAGGAGGAATGGCCGGAGGTGGAAGTAGTCGAGGCTCAACAATGAGGGGACGGTTATTCCTCGGTGACTCATTCTCTCCGAGGTTACTTTGTTTAGTGTGGGAAGAGATGGCCCAAGGTGGAAATGGTCGGGACAATCATTCCTTAGGGAAAGTTCATTCCCTCTAGGTTACACTTGTTTAGTGTAATGGGAGGAATGGCCCAAGGTAAAGAGAATGGTTCAAACATTTCTCGAGGGAAGACTCATTCTTTCAGTTACACTTTGTTTAGTGTGAGAAGAATGGCCCAAGGTGGGAAATGGTCAAAGTTCAGAAATCAGAAACAATAATTCTTACTTGTTTGAGAAGAATGGGAGATAGCCATTATTGATGATACATGTTGAGGCGGGGCATTCTTTCAGATTTCACGGATGTGAGTGAAAGATTAGCCCGGATGATTATTATTGATGTTCTACACTGAGGCGGGGCACTCTTTGGGATCACCGGACATGGTGAAGATTGGTCAGGAATGATTGATTCTTGTCATAACGTTGTTTATGTGCAGGTTGTTATCGGATATTTGTTATGAAGAATGAATGATAGTAGATATGCTATTGTTTGTGATTGTGTTTCACAAGTCAGAGTAGTATGCTATTGTTTGTGATTGTGTTTCACAAGTCTGAGTAGTTGTGTACTACTGGAATAGACACAGGTGTGTTCTATTAATTGATATTGTACCAATTGTCATAGGAGATTATCCAGTCAGATAATAATGACAGGTGCTCGTGGTGCTACCAGTTGATTGGTCTGTTGTGCTCAAGACCATACCTCCCTAGCTAGGAGGGAGTGTTAATATTATGGTAGCTTCGGGAAGTATGAACCTCTATTGTGACCTATGACGAGACTAGAATCCTCCGGAAGGAAGCACAGAATTAAAGGAAACCCTAGACAAGTTGTCGGCTGAACACATATATTTAAATTGAATTTATTGATGCCTAGAAGAAGAAGTCGACCCCAGTTAGACTGGCCAGTCCACTATAAATACAGGGCACCAGTTTCATTATTTCACATCTCAGCAGTTGTAGTGAGAGCTAAATCTGTGCAGGCAGTTGCAAGCAGCAACAGTTTGGTGCACAAGTTTTTTGGGAAAGTTGGGAAAGTGGTGCGCTAGTTTTTGGGTGGGATCATCTGTTCAATTCAGTTTCTATTCTCTTGCTTGGTGCATTTAGCCTCTCTTGGCTATTGATTGCTACCAGGATTCTCTTCTCAGTCAAGGTCAAGGTGCTCGGAGGGTGGCTTCGGCCTGTGGTTGGGTGACAAGGGTATCGTCAATGGTTAAACGAGCACAATCCTCTATATTCTAACAGCCCCTTCCCCATGGATTTTTTTTTGGATTCACCCCTCGACTGCTTACATGTCGGCAATGTGCTTGGCTCCACCACGTGGCATCCTCCTTTCGAGCACATTGCGTACATGGGTGCTCACACACGGATTCCCATCTAGATTCTTCTCCCCTTCCTTGTCTTGGCTCATACCCCTCCCTCGATCTCGCACATGCATATCCATTTCTTCTCAGAACTTGTCCTTTCTCCTGGGCTAGTTTGCTACTGGCTGCATGGATCTTGTACTCCACCTTACTCCCATTGCATCACTCTAGTCTCTAGCAACATCATCCACTCACTGTACTTACAATACTTACGCCTTGAGTCAACCAATTAAGATGTGTAGGAGGATCGTTCACTTAATGGATTTGAAATTTGAAACGAATCACAATTCGTGGTGGCTGTGATTTGCACGAAGGTGTGAAAAAATAAAAGGTGTGTGTAGGCCAAAGGAGAAGAACATGAAGGTCTTCAAACAACAAGCTGCATTGCATCAGAATTGGAAGGTGGGTTTACTAGAAAACCCAACTTTGTCTCTACCCGAGCTTGTGGTCACAGTTGCATTCATGGGCATGGGTTTTAGGGCCATGGGAAATAGAAGAACTTGAATTACGTGTTGGTGACGAGAGCTACAGGAGGAAGAACATGGAGCATTGGAAAATTTGATCTAGGATCTCCAGATCAGGATGAACAGTCTGTTTGCTCAGATGCTCACAACAATGGAATTGTTGGTGGAACAGAGGCAAGGACAACAATGGTTACATGAAGAGGTCGTGACTATCAGGTCTGAAGTAGAAGAGATGCATTGTCGTCCAACTTCCCCATCGCAAAATAAATCCACCATAATGATTTCATATGCAACCTCCTCCCTAGGTTCGCAAAGAATGGTTCCTGATCTGAATTCACCCCAGGACCAACTGAAGCTAAACTTGACAGGAAAGACTCACCAAATATGTAACTCTTAGATTTTAAGTTTTTGTATTTTGTTCTTAGGAGTATTTTATAGGTTGCATAGCAAGAGTTATTTTGGATCTCGATTTGCTCTGAAGACAACAGATGTTTTTCATGTTAATTTAGCTAAAATACAGCTTGGTTTTGTTACTATAGTGCAAGATGTTTTTTGTCTCTATAAACATTTCCTTTGTGAGAGTTTTAGCAGAATTTTTGAATATAAATATTTCCCAATTTTCTTAAAAAAAAAAACCTATGTAAAACTAATAAAATAAATAATACAACTTTAATCATTTCCTCTAAAACTTGCATCCAATAACTAAGACTTTAAAAAAAAATCATTCATCCCAAGATAAATACTTGGTAAGGTTTCACAAAAGCTTACTGCCCTTATGCAAAACTTATCAATACAAATATCACAATACAATACTATAAGGAGTCACTAAGCTGGAAACAAACAAAAATATCTAACAATATGTAAAACCTCAAAATTATAACTAACCATAAATTATAACTAACCATGTAAAAGTCACTTATTGATATTAGATATCAAACAAAAAAATAATCTGATACAAACTAGATATAAAATATAAAACAAAAAATATATTTTTATTTTTTTTTGGCTTTTTCTCTTTTCTAAGTATATTTTTTTAGTATTTTTATTTTGGTTAGAAATTATTGAAACTGTAGATTTGAATAATTAAATCTTTATAATCTAAATGCTCTACAATTTTTCAAGACTTTGAATCCATTTATCTATTCAAAAATACAATTTGAACAACAAAATATTAAAATTAAAAAAACAAAACTTAAAACCTTTAAACAACCCTTATCCAAATATATTATATATTATTTCTGATATTTATAGCAGAGAAGAAAAAAAACACTCTTCAGACCTTTTAATCCCATCTACAAACCTTCTATGAACTTAAAAAAAACTTATAATACATTACTTAAATGTAATCTAGTCTCAGACAATAATTGGGGAAACAAAACAAAACAAAAACCAACCACTGACAATATGTAAAAATTGAAGCACCAACCCAGCAAACAATCAAAAACACAGTGACAAAATGTAAGTTGTCAAAGGGACAACTGCGACCTGTAAGTTGTCAAAGAGACAACTGCGACCACATTCCCAGTCGTTTATTTTAATGACGCGGCCGCATAGATATTGATGAATTTACCTCAATCATGGCAGACTAGGGTTTTTATAATGGCAGACTAGGGTTTTTACATACTTACTTCCCTGGAAACATATACGCATCCCTATGAGCACACATGGTCTCTGAGATAAGTGAGCCCACACCAGAGCTATATATTCCTACCTTCAGGAACCAACCGCTTCAGAAACCAACAGGAAACTTACTCTGATAACAGATTATCATGAGCGAATCAACCACCCGCCGCAAAAATCCAAATGCACAATACAATATATGATTCAACGACTCTCAGATATGCCGATAAAAAATACAAACACACAACACGAAGCCTTGGAAGTAAACAAATACAAATCTCTGTGTCTAAAGCCAGTGTATCAGCTTTTCAGAAATTGTAGTGCTAGGTTAACGGCTCTTATATATCCAACTAGGGAAGGAAGCTCCGCTGAATATTATACTACAGGCAATTCTCCTCAATGTTTTATATATATTGATGTTTTTACTCCTAGCTCATTCATCCTCCGAGCCCAAATTGTTTCAGCTAGTTTAGTTTTCCAGGTAATTTGGAAGGAAGAACTTGAAACTTATCAGAGGCCATGGCGGGGGGAACAATTTTAATGGTGGCCATTGCAGCAGCACTGTGCATGCAATACACTTGGGCTGTGCAATACGATGTGGGAGGCAGACCAGGATGGTACACCAGCGTTGATTTCAAAACTTGGGCTTCCGCCAAGCGCTTCACCACAGGGGACACCCTCGGTTAGTAACAGTAGATTTAATGGGGGGTGGGGGATTAGGATACTAGGTTTTGCTTCAGATTTAATAGTAGTAAATAGTGCCTGCAGGAATCGATCATCTGACGTGTGTATGATTAATGTGTGTACCTTCGTGCAGTTTTCAAGTACTCGGTGGTTCACAGCTTGGTGGAGGTGAACAAAGCGGGTTACAATTCTTGCTCGACTGCTACCGCCATCAAATCGTACAGCGACGGGAACACGGCCATCGTGCTGTCCAAGGCGGGGAAGAGGTACTTCATAAGTGGAAGCGCCGGCCACTGCAATGCCGGGATGAAACTTGAAGTCGACACACAGCTCGCCAGTGCT
>SNQJ01S0074324.1:3414-30516 GCA_010110895.2 Picea sitchensis
ATTCTTAGCTGCTCCTGTGCCTGAATTTTATCTCCCCTATTTCTTCCTCAAATCAATACCATTAAAACTCAATTCAATCCAATATTTCCGCTACCTTGCCCTGTGAAAGAACTTTGTCCAGATCTGAGAGTGAATCACCTTGTTTAAAGCGCAGACCCCATTTGCCCAATGGCCCTCCTTGCTGTTCCAAAACAACCTTTTAAAAACCCCAACCCATGTTCTTAATAACTATCCTAATACTTCTTCAAACAAAGCTATATCATACAGAGAGATCCCTCTCTGAGTCTTGGAGGGCTAGATCCAAGACTTGAAGTGGTTCTGATGTTGCCTCTGTGACTGCCTTACAGCCTTGGGCAAATTACAGAGTGCTAACACAATGCATATCAGGAAGAATGTGACAGAAACATTATGGTGAATCATAGATGGTAGGAGGGATAAAGAAAAAATTGCCAAAATTTGTAATGACATTCAGGAAGCCAATCATGCAATGCAAAGTGTGATCCGATCAAATAGTGATGGAGACTAAAATAAGCTTCCATGGTTATTAACATAGCAGCAAAGCAATGGTGTAAAATAGGTCATTCAAAGAATTAAATTGGGCCACAGGTTTTTGTTCAAACATAAAGAATATATTAACGAAGAAAGGTGAATTTGGTGGGGTAAAAACACATGATTGACATACCTTCATTAAGGTAATTAATAATTTTAGTATTCATATTTATATATTGTTCATATACATTTTATAAGATTTTTATTTTTTTTGTCTAGTTTTGAAACAAGTAACGATTCATTTTTATGGTTATAGTATGTTCTACCTCTATCTCTCCCAAACGACTTTGAAAACAATGTCAAACAAGTTATATATGATGTTGTAAAATACATTAGGTAAGTAGCTACAATATATATGCAAAAAACAAATTCATTTTTTTTGTACTTAATGACATGTGTTTTACTTGTAATGTAATATGTATTGTGTTTTGTTGAAATATGTTATTTTCTTGCATCATGATCTGTAGATGGTTGTCATTGAAAGAAATCCATGAAGATGATATAAAATATTGGAAGAGAGAAATTCCTCGACTAATGTGTGAAATGCAAAAGTATCTACCTCCAACATTTTTCAATGCACAAGAACACTACCTCATACACCAAGTTGAGGAGATTGAAATGTGTCGACATGTACACACAATGTCAATGTGGATGGTGGAGAGGCACTTGAAATTATTAAAGGCTTTTGTTAGACAAAGAGTACATCCTAAGGGTGCTATGGTGGAGGGATATATGGTATATGAATCCATGGTGTATATTAGCCAACATCTTCCTAAATTAGCAGTGAACGCTATGCATGTAGTGGATTGCATTTGGGATGTGAACTCCATCAAAAAATTTGAAGGGGAGTAGCTGTTAGGGAAACGTACAATGAAGAAAGTGAGAGGTAATTAAATTATGGATATTTGTAATAAATATAAATTTTATTTTTTTTGTGTATATGATCATACTCATTTAATATTTATTCTTTAATCATTTATTAATATTTACCATGGTTATAACTAATATTTAATATTGGTGAATTGTGATATTTTTGATCGGCTAGTTGCTCAAGATTGGGATGCACTACATTTATACATTGCAAACAATCTTGATTGGATGAAGATATGGATTGATATATGTAAACAACATCATGGAGGTAGGTTATCATGGAAATAAATGTCTAAATTGGTTAGATAAGCTATTCGTAATGGAGATTCTGATGTTACACAAAGGGAAATAGATTTAACATATTGTTTGAAATATGGAAAGGCAAGCAAATTCACCCATTTTATTTAGTTGTTTTATATTATATTAATGTGACTGTAGGTGTGTTTTTTTTTTCATATTATACTTTCGAAGTTATATAATTTATTATTATTATTAATTGACAATGCATCTTTTACATGTCTGGAATATTGCAGTTGAAACACCACAAGGCTATGTGGTGAAATGGTCGTAAATTTCACATCAAACAGTTGGATCAAAACCAAGAAAACTTATGATAGTGGGATAACTGCAATATTCCAGGCCAGTAATGTTTCCTCTAGGAGTGACACACATCCTCAAGAATCTGAAAATAGATACTATGGGTTTTTGAATGATATAATTGAGTGTGACTTTAATTCCTTCAAATTATTTTTGTTAGATGTCAAATGGTATAGGTTACAAATGCATGAACATGACGAGGAAAGCACTGCTATTCAACATGCCAACGGATTTTCGATGATTAAAACAATGGTTTTTGAAAAGTCAAATGACAACTATGTTTTTCCAAGTCAATGTGAACAAGTCTTTTACTCAAAGGTTATAGGTAAGAGGGATTGGTCATTTGTTGTTAGATATGATCCAAGAAGAAGGACAATAAAGTATATTGTAGATGAAGAAGATGATGTAGAGCTAGAGAAGGAAGAATATGGGTCGACAGATGAAGAATATAGAGAAGATGAATAGGTGTAGGAGATAATGCGCTAGTTCTTGATGATGATATCGATGAAAATATGCACCAGGACTTCACCCATCCTCTCAAGGGTTTATCTAGAACCTTCGTGAATAGTGTCACCAACTTTTGTTGAGAAATATCTGTCACCATAACTACCATCTTATGAAAATATGTGATGTATGCTTCTAGTGTACCTATCTGTCTCAATTGTGCCAACTCTATGAAGTGTATCACAAGGTCCTTCTTGTCGATTTGTCCATAAAAATATGAGTGAATTCCATATATGAAGTGATGTTGGTGTGCCCTAATGTCACCAACCCATGATACCAACATTCGTGAGATTCTCCTTCCAAGTGAAGAGTGGAATACTTAATTACTTATGCCTCAATCATTGGGTTAAGTTGGAGGTAAGTGTCCAAATTATGTACCCATGCTCTGGTAATGCTTTTGGAATACCAATCGAAGGGTGGGATATTCAACCTTCCCACCCTGCACATGAGGTCAAATTTTTGTTCGCTCTACGCTCCTCTATTCCACTCCCTAGGTCTGTACTTTTGTTTGAGGTCGCATAAGTCATTATAGGAAAATTTTTCACAGATATCTTCATCTATCGTCTCATACTCTCTGTATGTGGTGTTAATATTAATCCCCTGATCTAGTTTCTACCGTGTTTCTTTAGGCTTCCCTATCAAGAACTTTGGTAATAAGGGCCTATGGATCATTAATATCCCTCTCTGAGATTGGGTATCGTTATTGATACTCTTCGTGTGTATCTTGTCACCCTAATGGGATCTATCTGCACCATTCGTATTCCCATGTTGGCCCACCAACTTTGTGAGCACCTCATGGGTCTACTGCTGGAACTGTGCTGTATCTTCCTGTCTTTAGGATGCCTCATTTTGTCCCTTGACCAAATATTTTAATATTTGGAGCATAGTCCCTTCAGGGTTGTCTCCCATGCTTCCCTCTAGTTCTGAATCAGTTTGGTTTTCTTTTGTTTCTCTTTCCCGTGAATCTTGAGAGGACTCTCCTCCACAACACTTTATCCTAGGAATCAATATAGTCACAGGACAACATAACCACTATCTTTGATACCACTGCAATGTCTCCAACTAAGCTAGGCGGGAAAATTATTTTGTTTATCCCAAAATTGTTATTTCTTCTTATGTGAATGTGCCAAACAATTCTATAATGGTGTTTTTAACTTCTTACAAACAATTTTCTCAAATAGGAATATTGTCAAACATATTTCATGTATCCATTACACTGAAAATAGACCAGACAACCATGACATCTTATTATGGATGGAAACTCCCAAAATCAATGCAATGATATCTAATGGTTGTAATAACAACTGGAAAATACTCCTGAGTGCACAAATATAATGGTTGACAGATAGCTACATAATATACTACATAAATAATACTAGAAAACCTGGAATGATGCCAATCTATGATGTCCACTGATCCAACTCTCTCTAAGCCCTAACTTCTCTGATCCAATGATGTTCTCTCTGCAAGTGAATCTCCAATCTCTCCTGAAACCCTCACAAATCTAATCCGGTGAACTGTTGCAATCCTTTATTTGCATAGGTCCTCGTGGGACATCTAGTGGGACCTTGCGGGACAAACCATGATCAACCCATGGGGTATTTCCTTCCACAGTGATGGGAAACCCTCCTGGCACCTACAGTTCTGTCAACCGGCCTCCTTCGGAGAAATTCCAGAAATACCCTGCGCAAGACAATATGCCTCCAAGCTCTCTCCAGGATGAAACCAAACACCACAATGAACTCAAATGAGGACTCCATATGAATCCTCCTCTTTGTCTAGCTAGGGTGGATATTTCACCACCAAAATTAAATTGAGATGGAAGGGTTTTTCTAAACCCTAACGAAACAATGGCTCCAAGAGCACTCCAAAATGAGAGATCAAATAATAATGCTAAAGAGAAGGGTTACCCCTCTATTTATCATTCCTTTGGACCTTCTAGATCTTTCCCCTTTTTGACCAAATCAAAGCCTTCACTTTATTTTTCCTCCAATTCCATTTAAATATAATTGTTTGTTTTATTTAATGTCACTTTTAGGATTTTTCATTCTTTTAACCTAGTGACACCAAATAAACCTCCTTGAATCCCTTTTTCCTTATTGACTATAGCCTACGAGAGTCGTATAAGCTATTGAGTCATCCTCCATCATGATCAATTGGAAGGGGACATTATAGTCTGCACCATCAATAGTTCCTCTTCTTACCAGAGTCAGGAGTAAGCCATTGAGCTGTCCTCCATCATGATCAATTGGGTGGCCATAGTCCCATCTATCAATAGTTCCTCTTCCCCCTCCACTTGTTTCACCATCCACTGATACTTTTCCTTCTCCTCCACATGTTTCTTCACAATCCACTGATCCTCCCCCTCCTCCTCCTCCACTTGTGTCACCATCCATCAATCCTCTTGCCTATCCTCCACATGTGTCGACACCCACTAATCCTCCTCGTCCTCCAGTTGTGTCACCATTCATCGCTACTTGTCGTTCTCTTCCACATGTGTCACCATCCACCAATCCTCATCCTTTTTCTCCTCCTCCTCCACATGTGTCACAAGTTGTTGGTGTTGTGAACACTATGTTCTCATATGGAGCTAGAAAACTTGATCCTAGTCAAGAAACATATGATATTATACTAATTTCATCATTTATTTTCTACATAGGTACTCATACATAGGCCTCTAATTCTAGTAGAAAAGACACTGATGACTTTGGCTTTGGTGGTGGAATTAACTAGTAGTGGTACTCTTTGACATGTTTATTGATTTTTTTATATTTGACTTGAGATGTATATATGACATGTTTATTGATTTTTATGACATGCGTATTGATATGTATATCTCTCATGTATATTATGTGTTTTCATATCACGCTGATGCTTTTTTATTTTTTATATATAAAATGTATTATGAGTATGTTAATGATTAACATTATTGATGATTTCTCTATTTTTAAATTAAATTTGAGTTATATCACTTATTTAAATTTACAGTTTTCATATAATGTTTAACTTTGTTTTTGGGTGTCTGTAAGACGTTGATAAATAAAAAAGTGGCAATGGGGTGCGAAGAAATGTGCACATGTAGGAACACATATTAATTCTTAAAAATGCACACACATTCCTAGTCATATATCCTCGGTGTTGAATAAACCACAACACATTTTCCATTTAGGAATTTTTAGGAATGTGTGCACATTCCTATGTTGAGCATGCACCCAGTTAGGAACACATGTGCATTCATGAGTAGAATAATGTACATGCTTTAGGAATGTGCATGCAATCCTCAAGTGTGTGCACGTTCTTACCAACACAAAATCCATGTGAAGTGACCTCCTGTGACCCCTTGTGAATTATAAAACCATGGGTTGAAATAACATGCTCCATAACATCATCAAAAGTGAAACCACATGCCAAGAAACCACTAAAAACGGACACAAAAACCACTCAATGTTTTTCTTCATGGGCTCTACCCCCCAACCCCCCCTTTTCCCATATCAATCTATAGTACATGGGACCAATAATGTAAAGAATATAACACATACCCAACACTACCCCCTAGTGGTTATCTCTCTCTACATATGTATGTTTCATATGTGCACACACACACACAATATTCAAAGTAAAACCTTGTGGGAAACCCAAGGGATACATTTCCATCTTCATGAATGCATCCCTAGTAAACCCATTAGCATATACTAGTGCAACTCACCCGGGTCAATTTCAATCAAGCACCTACTAGTACAAAACTATCCAAATTCTTAACAATATCGACAATAATTGGTTCATGTAACTCATTGGGATATATTTATGTATATACACACTTAGGCGCATGTGCATGCATACACTCACTGACTGAATCACTCTCACACACACACTTTTATCCTCAAGGGTTAGCTTAAATGGTTTGACTTGCCTAGCTAAACTTGTAAGGGCCAAAGAGGTCACGAGGTGGAATCCAAATGGATCCCACAAGGTTAGGCATACATGTTGTATGTTGGACAAATTTACCCTTGGCTCCATTCGAAAATTGCAAAGAAGTTCTTGGAGGTTTCTCCCAATGAAATGTTTCATAGAAAGACAAATGTACACTTTTCCACTAAGTCATTTGTGACTGGTTTTCCTTCCTAACTAAGCATCTGATGAATATTTCTAAGAATATGATTGTAGTGCAATGGATGAATACTCAATACATGCTCAAAATCAATCAATCTAATTTCCATAAACAGATTTAACCAAACATAAGTAAAAATAAATAAATAACATCATAGTTAACCATCAATAAATAAATTAAAAAACTTATTTATATCACACTATGTTATCTTGATATATGCAAAGAAACACTCAATCCACCTAAGCATGCAAAAGTTGAAGCGTTTGTTGAATTTCCAACCTTTGGACACTCAACTTTCTTCCACTATGTATTGAAAAGTACATTATGACACCATTATCTCCATACAATATTGCACAACCATAAAAATCAACAAAGACACAGGGTTATCTAGCTCCCAATTACTTATGGGATAGGTATACCACATAATTGATTCAAGTAAGTGCACTATAAATACAAAGGCAATGATCCAGGTGGATATTGATGGCCACCCACCTATTCCAATTGGTTCATCTTAGCAATTTTTTTCCTAGTTCGAGGGTCGTTTTGAGGCCCTAAATTTTTTTTTTAGGGATCTCCACAATCAAAATATGGATGGAGTCAAATTCTAATAGCATAATGTGTATTCCTATGATATACCTTTCCAATGAGATATTGTGCGCCTAAAACATATATCATATGCAAAAGTTACGACCCCGGGAAGTTGATGTACCAACTTACCCCAACGAGGCCCACATGACTTTTGGTTCTTCATATCCTAGGGTTATGTTTTTGGATGTTTAGGGTTTTGAAATTCATGTTTATTGTAAAAATTATTTACAGCCTCATTGTAATCATATTCTTGTGAATGATCACAGCCGTCACATGTCTTCTCAGAGATAAGTCACCACCATTCTAGCAAGCTTGTTTTCCGTCTAGATTTTATAGTTTTAGCATATTTCTTTATTGAATAGAGGCAATTTTTACTGTATCTCTGTTATTTTTCATGGTGTCTCTGTGTTAATAATAATAATAATAATCTATGTTCATTTCATTCTACTCATAAAATCCGGATTAGTGGTATCAGATCGGTCTACTCCTTGGCATTCTTAGTGTATGTCCCTGATTAGGTCAGGGTAGAAGGAGTTGGGTCTCGATCTTGTTTCTCTTGGGGAAAAGAGCTCTCGCATGCCAAAATGAACTTCCATGGAGGGAGAAAATAAAGACAACAGGATAAGAGATCCTTTCAAACTGTTGCATAAGGAAGCCTCACGCAACAAAGGAACGAGATGATGGATAATTTTGCGCAAATCCTTCAACGACTACCAACATGAAATGTATCTTCCTTGAGGAGAGGCACTTCCCCCTTAAAGGTATAGATAAACTTTGATATTCCTATATTTGAAGGTCAGATAGACGCAAATGCTGTAGACAAATGATTGAATTTGCTAGAAGGGTATTTTTCTGTCCATAACTTTTTGAATAGAGAAAAGATTAGTTTTGCGCTCCTCAAAGTTGTCTCCCATGTCAAAGATTGGTGGGAACATTTATGTGAGAAAAAGGCAACAGAGGAACCATAATTATTTACAATTGCACTCACCTCGGAGTCCTTCAGGGATGTTATTAAGGAACAATACTACCCTGTTGGAAGTTATGACAACTTGTATACAAAATGGACCACACTGTGGTAGGAAAGGGACCAAGCAGTGCGACAGTTCAAAAATATCTTCCATATCTTGCACACCAAGATGTGTATCAAATATTTCGAGAGACATATGGTGCTCAAGTACCTTGGTGGTATTCATAGATACATCTAGGCAGAAATAGATTTTCTGGACATCTCATCCTTGGGCGCGACTTATCAATATGCCATCAAAATCGAGCAGAAGCTTAAAAAAAAGACGTGGAATTTTGGGTCTGGGAACCCATCACAACAGAAGCAGGGAAAGGGCATCCTAAATCCCCAGAACAAAGGGCAGAGAAAAGATGGAAAACCTTAAGACAACAAGTCTAATCTGCAAACAAAGAAGGACAATATAAAGATGAAGAAAGATACCGGGAAGTGGTGCGACTTCCATAAGATCCCCTGGCATAACACTATTGATTGCCTATCAAAGAATTCATTGGTGGTTGAGGTGAAAGACTCTGAATCAGATGTGGGTTTCAACTCTGACTCTGAACCAGAAAAGGGGAGACAAATCATTGACGTGGAACCCAATGTCACCGTTGTTACCACAAAGATCCACCTTGGTGAACTTGATGAGAGAGAGGAAGGAAATCATCTCTTTAATTCACAGATGTGGGTGAAAGGCACCCCATTTCACTTCATCGTTGATAGCGATAGCCATAAGAACCTAATCTCAGTGGATATCATCAAGCGACTGGCCCTGTCGACAATGCCACACCCACAACCTTACACCGCCGGATTCCTCCACCAAGAAAGTGATCTTCACGTCATCGAACAGTGTCGCCTATCCTACGACATCAAGCCCTTCAAATATGAGGTATTGTGCGATGTTTATCCCCTTGAATTTTGTGATGTTCTTTTGGGCCAACCTTATTTATGGAAACGTCATGATGTATATGAGTCTAGGCCTTGTAGTGTTATTACTACTTTGAACATGAAATTGTACAAGATACCTAAGGTAGTACCACCTAGTGCCATTTCCTTGATCTCTACCAAGCAATGTAGGAAGGTCATCTCTTAGACCGAGAAGTTTGTCTTCTTCATGATTCTTTCTCAGAGTGAGCAAAAAATTGCAGCCACATCCATGGCCTCCGTGGCCAACCTCTCCATCCAGCAGAAGAAAGTAGAGAAGGTCATGGAAGAATACAAAGACATCTTCTCCTCACATACTAGGGTACCTTTGCACTTTCAGGTCAAGAATTCTATCGATTTGACCCTGATGCACCGCTGCCCAATGGGCCAGTCTATTGTCACTCTCTATTAGAAAATGAGTAGATCAAGTGTTAGATCCAAGAAATTCTCCAAAAGGGGCACATTTGACCCAACTCATAACCTTGTGGAAGCCCAATCGTGCTTGTGCAAAAGAAAGATGAGACCTGATGACTTTGCATTGATTATTGGGACCTAAATAAAATCACAGTCAGAAACTGATACCCCATTCCCCGAATCGACGATCTCCTTCATCGTCTCATGGGGGACAAATACTTTAGTAAGATTGATATGAAGTTTGGCTACCATCAGGTCCCAATAGAGAAGACATATGTATGGAAGACTACCTTCAAGTCAAAAGAAGGCCTTTTTGAATGGTTGGTCATGCCCTTTGGTTTGAAAAATTCCCCAACAAATTTCATGATGATGATGGATGATATCTTGCAAAATTTCACTAGTTCTTTTGTAGTGGTGCATCTGGATGACATCCTCATCTACAAAAAGACTTGGGAAGAACACTTGCAGCATATTCAAGAGGTTATTCACACTCTGTTGTAGCATAAGCTATATTCCAACTTGGAAAAATGCTCCTTCGGCATGGACAGAGTCCAATACCTAGTATACATTTTTCATGGGCATGGTTGGCATGTGGATCTAGCCAAGATCCAAGTCATCCATGACTGTCTAGCCCCAACCACACTCACTGAGCTTCAAAGTTTCTTAGGCCTTTCCAATTTCTATCGTAGGTTCATGTTGGGATTCTCCCATATTGCATGGGCCCTCAACCAAGTAACCAGGGGTGGTTGTAAGGAAAATTTTGTGTGGGGACCATACCGAATTTTTTTTTTCAATGACTTGAAGCAGTGCTCATGCTCATCCCCAGTGATTTCATTACCTGAACTGCAACAACCCTTTGAGATCGAGACAAATGCATCGAACTATGTCGTGGGTGAAATTCTCACTCAGTATAGCCACCCTGTGGCCTATCATAGTGAGACAATATCAAATGTCATCTGTAATTTATTTTGAATATTATACCATCTCTTGTCGATCTCTGTCTTGGTGGTTGTCTCAGTAACTTCCAATCGACCTCACAGAAAGCTTCCTTTCTTCTAGCTCAAACCAACCCCAACATCTTCCTTCCCCCTATTTTTATGTTGTTTTTTCCAGTTGATTTCTTTCCCCTTCCATTGGGAAGATGAATAGTCATGATTGTTCACTTCCCAAATGCTTTCCAATTCAGTTTTTTTTCCTCTTCCTTCACCAATGATTTCCACTTGGGACTGAATCTTCATGAGTTGCATGGATTGAATTTGGAATCAACACATTCAGTAGCGGCATAAAAATTCCATCACAAATCCTATAGCGTGGAGTTGCAGTGAGTTACAAAACCAATAATGTAGCATGGAGTCACATCATAAGAGTTGCACCGAGTTGCAACACCAATCCTATGGCATGGAGTCGTAGCATAGGAGTTGTAATGAATTGCAACACCAATCCTATAGCATGGAGTCACAACATGGGAGTTGTAGCGAGTTGCAGCATTGTCCATTTTAACAAGAAGTAATAGAACAAGCTACCGAGTAGTGTTGCAACCATCCTTGTTCTTTCTAAATTAACTTGTACATAATTGAAATTTTTTTGGGTGATGTGGATTGCCCATAACCAAAGATGCTCCTTCATCAAACATCCTTGGTAAGAAAAGCATGAGCTCCCAACTCATGTGGTCGTTGTCCCATAGGATGAAGATTTTCACAAGTGCATGAGTTCTTCTTTGGAAACCCATGATGCATCCTTAGATCCTCTGTTTTTCCATTTGACCAAATATTCTAGATATTCCTTGTTGCGAGTTTTTCTACCAATCCTGGTGGGAAAAATTTCTTCCACTTTCTCAACTCGCTTGAATGGTATTTGTTCCCATCTGTCCAGAGTACTTTCATCATCACCATTTTCTAATTCATGGAATTCATACAGATTCACAACATTGAATTTTGGAGATATATCGAACTTGTCCGAAAGTTCCAACTGATAAGAATTATCAGAAATTTTCTTCAAGATTATGCACGGTCCTATTTTTTTATTCTTAAGTTTTTTATAAGTACCTCTTGGAAATCGTTCCTTTCCTCAAGTGAACCATGACTAACTCACCTTATTTAAATATTGTATGTCTTCGTTGTAGGTCTATCCACTATTTATACTTGTTATTTATTACCTATAGTTTATGCTTCACCTGCTCATGAAATTCCTGCATAATGTATGTAAAATCACTGGCGTCAACACTCCTTTTATCTCCTAGATCCAATAAATCAGTCAAATCTACCACCCCTTTAGGTGACCTTCCAAAAAAAATTTGGAATGGGCTCTTCCCTGTAGATATGTTCACTAAATCATTGTAAGAGGATTCATCTTATTCCAAAACTAAATCCCACTATCTAGGATTTTGGCCACTCAAACTTTTCAATAAGTTTCATAAACTTCGGTTCACCACCTTGTTCTGCCCATCTATTTGAGGATGATATGATGAACTGTATAGCATATTAGAACCCAACCTTTTCCAAAGTTTCCACCAAAAGTTGCAAAGAAATATCATGTCTCTGTCTGAAGTAATACTCCTTGATAGGCCATGTAACCATACCACTTCTTTGAAAAACAAGGAAACCACTTCACTAGCATCACTTGTCTTCTTACATGCTACAAAATGTGCCATTTTAAAAAAATGATCTACTACCACAATCACATAATCATACTTCCTCTGTGTCATAGGCACAAAATCCATGCTTACATCTTCCCATAGTCTTTTAGGTATCGACAATGGAGTGTAATGTCTTGTATTCTGACTTCTACCCTTAGCTAATTGACAAAATATACAACACTTAACAAATTTCCTGACATCTTTGTTAATTCTAGGCTAAAAGTACCGTTCTTTCACCAATGATGGTTTTTTTTCCATGCCACAATGTCCTCTTGAACAACTACTGTGTAACTCTCTAATGAGGTTCAACCATATTGAACTCTCTGGAATACATAAATGTTGGTTCTTAGACAAGAATCCTTCTTCAATGTGGTACTCTAAGAATGGTGTTCGATCCATACTCCATAGTTCTCCGCATGCCTTCCAAGCCTCTGCAAAATCTGCATCCTCTTCATACAACCCTTTCACACACTCCATACTTACCACTGCAAATGACATGGTGTTTAGAAATACTATCCTTCGACACAATGCATCAAAGACCTTGTTTTACTTCCCTGACCTATGTTTCAAAACAAACGTATAACTTTGTAAAATTTCTACCCATTTTGAATGTTTCTAATTCAATGTACCTTAGTTGTTAATGTACTACAATGCCTTGTGGTCATTAAAAAAAACAAACTCCTTTCGAAGCAAGTAGTTTCGCCACTTTTTCAAGGCTTGGATGATAGAATAAAATTCTTGATCATAAACAAAGTATTTATTCCTCCTTTCATTCAAGTTTTCAATGAAAAAGGTTATCGATCTACCTTCTTGGCTCAGAACTGATCCAATTCCTATACTACTTGCATCACAGTCTACTTGAAATACCTTATTGAAATCTGGAAGTGCCAATACTGGCTATTCTGTCACCTTTTTTTTCAATTATGCAAATACCTTTTTTCCTGCTATTGTCCACTGAAATGTTCCTTTCTTCATGCATTCAATAAGAGGCGCACAAATCTGATTGAAATTTTGAATGAACTTCCTATAGAAGCTCACCAGTCAATGGAATCTCCACACATTAAAAGTGCATTTAGGTGTCTTCCAATCCAATATTTCTCTTACCTTCTCGGGATCCATCTTTAAACCTTCTTTGGAAACCAAAAAACCCAAGTGTACAAGTTCTTTTTGTAAAAATGTACACTTCTTCAGATTTATCAACAATGCCTCCACTTTCAACCATTATAACACCTTCTTCACAGGTTTCAGATGTTCCTCTTTTCTCTTGTTGAAAACCAGAATGTCATCTAAATATACAACAAATTTTCCCGAAAACAATTTTAGAACTTTGTTCATAATCCTCATGAACGTGCTAGGTGCATTAGTTAAATCGAAGGGCATAACTAATCACACAAACAACCCATTTTTTGTCTTGAACGTTGTCTTCCATTCATCACCTTCCCTTATCCGGATTTGATGATAACCACTCTTCAAATCAATCTTCTTGAAGTACTCAACATCAATCAAACATTCCATGAGATCATCCATTCTCGGTAAATGAAACATATACTTAATGGTGATTTTATTAATATCCCATAAATATGTACACATCCACCACTCACCATTCTTTTTCAGTGTCAAAACTATTGGTACTGCACAATGACTCAAACTTTCTCGAATTAACCCTTTTTCAAGTAACTCTTGTACTTGTCTATTTACCTCTTCACTCTTTGCCGAAGTCATTCGGTAAGGTGATTTATTTGGAAAAATCGACCCTAATATTAGGTTGATCTGGTGTGACACACTTCTTAATGGGGGTAATCCTCCTAGTAAATCATCTGCTACAATTTCCTTAATTTCTTTAATTTCTTTCAACAAGTATTGAATTTCAGTTGATATAAAACCCCTCTTCTCCATCTCCTGAATCCTTTTTTCCATTATATCCAAACAACAACCACTATGTTTTTGCACTCTTGAAAACTCCTTAGCAGAACATAACATGAATCGACTATTACTGCCATGTATAGACATTGGTACCAACTTATAATGCTGAACATCCTTTAAAAATTCATATGAATTCTCTCTGCCATCATGGAATACATTTCTATCAAACATCCACAGTCTCCCAAGAAATACATTTCTTTCATGTCACATAAAACCTGTTTGCTGAAACTTCCAATCTGGAAACACAATAAACATTGTTCAGTCACAGTCACCTACTGTCCCTTTTGCAACCATGAAACACGGTATGGATTGGGATGTGGAATGTTTTTCAACTTCAATTTCCCCATTACTTCAGTGGAGACCAAATTTTCTGTACTCCCTCCATCTATGACCAAATGACAACACTTATCACAAATTTACATTTAGTATTGAACACTCTCTTTCTCTATTTAGGTTATGTTTCTTTCTTTGTCTCGGGCTTGAGTAATACTCTTCTCAACATCATTTTTTCTCCTTTCTCTTACTGGAGTACTAGGAAGCTACTGCCTCATTTTATTGTGTGAATTATGTCCTAGCTTCATTTCTTCTTGTTGCGTTCTGCCTATTTGGACATTCTGATGCTTTGCGACCCTCTACTCCACAATTATAGCATGTAATTACATACTTACCGTGGCCAAAAATTCTTCCTCTTCCAACACTTCTTCCTCCTCTTTCATTTTTACTACTGGTCGCCTCATCCTCCTTCTCATTTTCTTTAGTAGGACATTCTCTGCCTCTGCCTCTAGTTCCTTTTTCCCAGGAACTTTTGTCGTATTATTATCTCAATCTTTTCTTCCACCTTCAAAGAAACCTGATAGACTTTCTCTACATTTCAAAAGTAATGTGGACTCATCTCATCCTGAATATGGTACTTCGGTCCATTTCTGTATCATTCCACTCTTGGATACTCTGAATCTTTCATCCCTGACGTGAGTGACAAATTGAATAATTATTCCATATATTCACACACTGATGTCTCCTTCTGCTAGATATTTTGTACTTGTTTACACAAGTTCTGTTGGTAGTCAATAGGTAAAAATTTCTCTTTGATCTTACTAACCATCTTCTTCCAAGTTTTAATCTTCTGTAATTTTTGATCTACTCTGTCTTTCTACAGCATATCCCATCAAAGTGAAACATGTCCTTTCAACTTCGTAATGAAAAAATGAACATGATTTGGATCTTTAACATTATCATACTTGAAGTATCTTTTGAGCTATCCTATCCAATCTATAATAGTTCCAGCCTTAAAACTACCATCATAGCATGAAACTTCAACCCTCGCGCCACCTCTATTACTCAAGAAGGATATCAAACACATTGTTGGGTCTCCTTCCTCAACATTTTGTTCAACCTCAATCTCTTCTTCAAATTCAGAATCTAACTCAACTTCTCCATTTCTTCTATTCTCCAACTATTTTATTCTTTTTCTTAATTCTTCGAGTTCCCTATTTCTCGCAAGTCCTTGTGTTACTCCTTCTCTTCGTGGTGGAATCCTTACAAGTTTTCTTACAACCCTCACTCAGACCCACATTCATAGGCCTTACCTCTAGGCACTGTACTCTCCCAACTCAGGAACTTGAACTTGCTCTGATACCACTTGATGCAACTCATGGACCTGTAGCAATTCTAACACCTATAGGACTATGCTCTGCCTTCTGAATGCACAATGGAACTCATATTCAAACACGTAACAAACAATTCAATTACTGTTGTTAAGACTAAAATAGAATAATTTAATTACAACCACAAGAACACAAACAGGCTATGAATCCTTACTTTTAATATTGATTTCAGAATTCCCCTTATTATAATGTAATCAAGACATATATATTTTCTCACCAAACTAGAACTGATTTACTATGTTGTTCTTCTACATATTATACCGTCTCTTCTTGATCTCGTTCTTGGTGGATGTCTCAATCACTTCCAATCAACCTATGGGAAACCTTCCTTTCTTCTAGCTCAAACCAACCCCGATATCTTCCTTCCCCTCTTTTTATGTTGTTTTTGTCAGTTGATTTGTTTCCCCTTCTGTTGGGAAGATGAATAATCATGATTCTTCATTGCCCAGACATTTTCCAATTCAACTTCGTTTCCCCTTCCTTCACCAATGATTTCCACTTGGCACTTAATCTTCATGAGTTGCATGGACTGAATTTGGAATCAACACATTTGGTAGCAACATAAGAATTCCATCACAAATCCTATAGCGTGGGGTTGCAGTGATTTGCAACACCAATCCTCTAGCGTGGAGTTGCAACACCAATCATGTGCCGTGGAGTTGCAAAATAGGATTTGCAGCGAGTTGCAACACCAATCATGTAGCATGGAGTTGTAGCATGGGAGTTGCAGTGAGTTGCAACAATGTCAATTTTAACGATTAATAGCACGGGATTCCGATTAGAGTTGCACCCATCCTTATTCATCCTAAATTAAGTTGTACATAATTAAAATGTTTTTGGGTGATGCTCTTGCATCAATAACCCACAAAACCCAACATTTCAAAGTTTTTCTAAAATCTTATTGATATTAATATAAATAAATCTATAAGTATATATCCTATATATAAGAAATAGCATGAACTTAAAATAAAGTAGTTTATTGATTATTTAGTAATAAAGATTATGACATCTTGGAAGCTACTATTTTCCAACCTCTAATATACTAACAATTTTATTTTTCTCTTTCTAAATATAATCCAACACACACACATAATTCTTAAAATATGAATATTTTATTTTATATATCAATCATAAAATTTCTTTAATATTATTATTATTTTTTTTAATTTTGTTTTTTAAAATAAAATTATAAAAATAATCAATTTAATTTTTCCAATTTTTAAAATATAAAATATAATTTTGGAAACCCTAGTATATTAAATATTTTCTAAAATCTTAATCTTAACTTACATATATTAAAGATTTTCTAAAATCTTAAGCTTAACTCACATAAATTCATTTTCACTATTTATCATTTTTTGTTTTTTTTAAATTTTTTTTTTTTAAATAAAACTAAAAAAATAATTAATTTAATTTTTCCAATCTTTAAAATATAAAAAATAGTGTTGAAAACCTATTAAGGATTTTCTAAAATCTTAATCTTAACTAATATAAATTCATTTTCATTCCTCATTCTTTGAGAGGGCTCAATTTCTTCAATGCAATTTTTTTTTTTTTAAATAATTAATTTAATTTTTCCAATCTTTAAAATATAAAAAATAGTGTTGAAAACCTATTAAGGATTTTCTAAAATCTTAATCTTAACTTATATAAATTCATTTTCATTCCTCATTCTTTGAGAGGGCTCAATTTCTTCAATGTCAAATTTTTTTTTAAATTAAAATAATTTTGAAGAAAGTTTTTCAGGTCTCTAAAAATGATAGATTCAATGTTAAGAGGTATCTAAGTTGATATAAAACTGTTTTATTTATAATGGGAAATGAAGTATTTTTTAAATGCAAGGTGTTAACTCCATGTTGAACGTAGAATAAATTATACATCTTTCTATGTTGAACATGAAATGAATTAATTATAGGTTTCTCCATGTTGAGCATGAAATGAATTATATATTTCCCTCACATTAAGATGTAGAAAACATCTTTAGGTGCAATAAGAAACTTTTTACCTTCAACTTCTTTATAGAAAGAGATCCACAAATAAGAATGATATTAAAATATTTTAATGAAAATAATCATTAAAATAATTAATTTATAGTCAACATTGAATTTTTTTTTGTTAATAATATATATTTTTTAAAATAAATATGTGAACTCCATATTAAGAACTAAAAAAATTACTCATTTCATTCAAACTATACTGTGAAAAACAAACACACACACATACACACACACATATATATATAATATGTTAAATCTATGATGGGTACAAATCTCTTTCACATTAAACTTAAAAAACTACATTTCAACATGATAATATAAATACTAATAAGTCTCTAAAATATATACCTTATTCCAAAAATATATGTAATGCTTAATATTTATTTTAAGCTTTCTTTTTTAATCAACTCTTATAACACTCTATTTAATAAACCAATATATTATCGTAATCATCTCAATGCATTATATTATGGAATATCATTAATCCAAAATTATTTTGTTTGAATTATATTATACAATATCACCATTCCTATGCTATTTTGGTTATGGCTATGGATGCCGATATGGATATTTTTCTCACTCCGCTCAAAATTAACTTTTATAGCAAGTTAATTAATAAATCAATTTTATTATCTTATTATATTATGATCATCTCACGCCAGCCTGTCATGAAAGTCATCATGTGATATAAGAGGGATGGTTGGAAGTAACAGTGATAGATGATATTAATGGCTGCATTGGCTGGTCAGTCAGTCTATCAAACAATTAGCAATCACTTGGAAAATTGGTTCATAGTTAAATTTATGTGTTATGATTTTCCATGTAAAAAGTTAGTTTGATTTTTTATTTTTCATCTTTTTACATTATATTCTAATAAATCATATATGTAATTTTAATAATTTTTTTTTATAGTCAAAAGATAATATTTGCTTGAACAAACTAATTGTAAATATATATAGAGAGCAGCTTAAATTGAATTGAGGGATTAGAATATTAAATTTTTAGCCAATCACATAAAAAGTGTTAATATAATTTAGGAACTAATCAATAAGGAAGGGAGGAAGGTAAAAAACTTTTACCATCTAGCTGAATTAGGAATGCATCATTTTGAGGAGGTGTTTAAAGAAATAGATAATGAAAAGATAGAAGAAATTCTCAAGGGGACATCTTATTTCCATAGATTGGTTGAGGAAGAGGAGAATGAGAGGATGTATAGGGAAGTATCATTGAGGAACTTATTGAGTGATTTCTATATTGAGTTCTTTGATCTATTGGGTGATGACCTTCTCACTTCATATTGAGTTCTTTGATCTATTGGGTGAGGACCTTCTCACATATATTGAAGAAGTGAGAAGATCTTGGAGAGTAAATTCCACTTTTATTTCTCTCATCCCAAAAGTGGATTGTCCCCAGTCTTTTTAGGGATTTAGGCCTATCTTGCTATGCAATTACATTTACAAAATTATTTTCAATAAAATTATAGTTAGATTGAAGTCTGTCCTCTGAGAAGTAACCTGACCTAAGCAATTCAGTTTCCTGAAAGGATGCTAGATACATTAGGCTATAAGATCAACACAAAAGAGACTACACACTATCAAAACATCACAAATGTCAACAACAATGATCAAGTTAGATCTCTCCAAAGAATATGTTAGAGTCTCACGGTTGTACCTCTGCCTACTCTTAATTCACATAGGGTCCTCACTTCCTTTGGTTAAGTGGATAATGGGATGTGTGAATATTGTTTCCTTTGCCGTATTGATTATTGGATCAACATCAAACTTATTTAATCCATCAAGGGGTTGTATAAAGGGTTGTCCACACTCACTCAATCTCTTTCTTTTGGTAGAAGAGGGATTAAGTAGAGCCATTAGTGAAACTTGGAGAATGAGGAGAATCAAAGGGGTGAAAATAGGAATATCTAAGACATTCACACTCTTATTGTTCATAGATGATTTTCTACTATTCTTTTTTGAATTAGAAAGGTAGGTACAATGTCTTAGGAACATTTTGCAGTTGTATTTACAATAAGGCTATAGGAATGGAAATAAATGGGAATAAGTCTGTAGTTTATACAATTGGTCTTGAAGGTATTTAGGATTTGGGTATTGGAGGATGTTTTCCTTTTCAACATTTAGACATGGAAAAAGGGGTAAAATATATAGGATTCACTCTTAATCATAATTGATATGGAAAGGTGGATTGGCATTGGTTATTGTCTAAAATTGAAAAATGTATCTTTTTTTGGTGCAACAAGTGGCTCTGTAGGGCTGGTAGATTAGTTTTGATAAATTTAGTGCTAGAATCTATTCTAGTATACTAGCACACTCTAACTCATATACTGAAAGGTATACTTGAAAAAATTACAAAGTTTTTCTTTAGTTTTGTATGGAAAGGGAGCAATGATTACAAAGGGAATCGTTTGGTTAAGTGGAAGAGGATTGCAACCCAAAAATCTTCGGGCGATGGGATTTCAACAATAGACAATTATTTCGTAAGTTTCTAGTAGAAAAATCATTATGGAATGTCATCATAAAGGATAGACTATGGAAAAACATTATTATAAATAAATACATTTCTCCAAGAACCCTCTTGGACTAGATTAGAAAGGAAAGGAAGAGTATAGAAAATGCATCCAACCAAGGAAAGGAAATGAATCTAGCATTCTCAATCATAGGTTCCTATATAGCATGGAGAGTGGGAAATGAATCACAACTAAGAGTGGGAAAATATGCAATAATGTGGTGTGGTAGACACATTTTCCTCCATGATGAAATCATACAACACCTTTGGGTAATTGGGATATGTACACTTAACTTGTAATACCCCTAGGTCAAACCCCAATTGTAATGTACATATAGGTTGGTGAGCCAGGAAATTTCAGGCTAGAGTGCCTTTGTATATGTATTTTGAGGCCAGAGTGTTTGTGTGGTTATTATGATTGTAATGTGTAATCACACTTAGATATTGATAAAAATACATCACCGTCACTGACCAACTAGAAAAAAAGAGTCTGGGAGGATAAAACTCTACTAGAAGGAAATGGGGCTAAGGGTCTAAGAAGAGGGGCTAAGCCAAGGGGGCTTAAGTCAAGGAAATATTAGATTAATATTTCCTATTTCCTAAATTCTAATGATCCGGATTTTATGAGTAGAACGAAATGAATACAGATCTATATTATTAACATAGAGATATAATGAAAAATAACAGAGATACATTAAAACTTGAAATATGTTGAAACTGTAAAACGCATATTGAAACAAGCTTGCTAGAATTGTGGCGGCTTAGCTTTGAGAAGAGATGTGATGGTTGCGCTCATTCACAAGAATATTTACATCACTCATTCACAAGAATATTTACATCACTCCATTGCATGCTTAAAGGGCCTCCTTCACCTCAATTATATATGAGAGAGTGAGAAGAGAACAATTCCCATGATGCATGTGGGATAAATTAATATAAGTTTATAAAATGCCATAGGAATGTAAAACATTAGGACTTCCCAGGCGATCACCCATCCCAATACTACTCTAGCATGAGTGCGCTTAATTGCAGAGTTCTAATGGGATCCAATGCATTAATACTATGTTGTAGGAATGCACATAAGACCACTAGGAAATCATTAATAATGTTTGTAATTAACAAATGAAGATGGTATTACATTACATTCCCTGTCAAAAGGGTGAATATTATGATTTATCAAAACTATAGGATTGAAATGTTGATTCATTGGAAAATGTGGTTGGCCACCGAGATCCACCTGGATCATCTAAAGTATGGGATGCTTATTTATCCTAAGTTTCTAATGATGAGGAACATATCACCCAAGTGGGGGCAAGTGGGGATAAGGTAGTTCCCAACATAACAAGTGTCAAGTTGGGAATATGCATACTTCAAGTAAAAAATTAATACATTTTGGCTATCACTCTCTCATTATTCACTCACTCACTCTTGTCATGCATACACTCTACCATTCATCAACCATACATGTACTTGGTAAAGCTTTGGAAACTAATTGTAACCAGTAAACTGTTAGGTACCTAACCCATCACGTAGATAAAATAATATATTTTTCATGTAATAAAGGCTGACATTAGTTAAAAGGCCTAAATATATTTTCCATGTAATAAAGACCCACTTTAGTTAATAAGGCCTATTTAATAAATGTGAACAAGTCAATGTAAGAAGACCTAATAGAAGCTTCTGCTTCTAGAAAGATCTTCCTCTAGAATGTTCTTTAAAAGATATAATTAGTATAAATAAGAGTAGGAGGCATTAGAAAGATTGACTTGAGAATTATTTTAATAGAGCTCTACTCTCCTAGAGGTTTCCCCCTCGAAGAGGCAAGTGAACATTGTTTTCTTTGAATAAATGTATTATTTCTTATATTGCTCTTCTCAATATTTTGTTGTTCCATTGATATCTATTGAATATTCATTTTTTTGCATATTATATTCCATTTGGTACCTTAAAAGTGGTATCACAGTACTTTCCTTGGAAGGAATTGTGGGTAAAAAAAATTCCAGGGTAGAGACATGTACTGTCGACCTATTTAAAGAACATTGATCTGTGGTTCGGTGGGTAAAAATACGGTGGAGAAGACTACACACAGGTGATACAGACGGTTTCAGAGGGTTTCCTAGAAACAAAAGTTTCACCCTTGTTGGAAACCTCTGTAACCCATGTTGGTACCCCTCAAGTAGTGTTGCATCAGACAAGTTTTGTACATAGCCATCACTCCCACATACCGAAAGGTATATAGAGAGTCTCATAGGTCTCCTGAAACAATCCCTAGATCAATCGATTAGGCGCATGAGTGATATAGTGCTAACAAGAACAATAGTCGAGAAGATACTCTCTAGTACCTGGGTAATTGAGTAGTACGACTAAGGGTATAATTCAGCCTCCTCAGTTGGTTCCATGATATATTTGGTTGAGTAATACTATTTGAACCGACACGTATATCAGAGAGATATAGCACATGGAAAACCCTTTTCCATAGGCACCATGAAAACCCTAACTTGGGGGGAACATACCAGACAAGGAACATAAAACAAGGAACATAAAGGATATTTTGGTCGTGCAAACTTGCCTCTTGTATCATGGTTGTGAAATTACTACACATTTTTTTTCTGTTAACAATTTGGGCATTTCGACACTGCAGTATTATTCAAGTCGGAGTATAACTTTGCGGGAGTAAAAAAATGTATGGGTCTGTTATAATTTTGATGATAAATACTTTCCAGAGCACAAGTGTAAAAAAAAAACTTTGTATGGCCATTTCAGAGGATGTTTTTGATGAAGATGTTGAGGTTTCTCCTGAAGTAGAGCTACCCCAAACAAATAATTTTCCACTGTCGCCATTTGATCCTCCCGAAGTTGAACCATTGATTTCGTTGAATGATCTCAATGGTTTTTCTACTCCCCAAACCCTCAATTTGATTGGTTACATTAATCATAGGAAAGTCATCATCCTAGTTAACAATGGAAACACTCATAATTTCATTCATCACTGCCTTGCTTAAGAAATATTTTTTTGTACCCGTGTTGTCAACAATTTTCAAATCTTGATTGTCAATAGTGGTTCCATGAAATGTGGGGGCCGTTGTGAAAATGTGTGCCTACAAATTGGTTAGTGTAACCTGAAATCTCACATGTTTGTTATTTACATGGGTGGTTATGAAATTGTGCTTGGTACTGAATGGTTACTCACTCTTGGCCCCATAACCAAGGATTTTAAGGATTTAACCAGGCAATTTCAACAAAAAGGACAATAGTATGGATTCGAAGGAATTACAACTTGTTCTCTGGAGATCATCAGTTCCCACCGAATGGAACAGTGTTGGGGTACATGCTCAACTACATACTTAGTGGCATACTCATTTTTTCCATTTTCCTACTATTTAGGAGGACTACTATTTATAACATGTCTATTTATAGCAGGTGTTAAGAACCAAATATCAATATAGCATAGAAAAACCTCAGAATAAGTACTCAACGCCTTGAAAAAGAGATAAATTCATATAATAAGCCTCTTCAAGGGGGCAACCTCCTTATGCCCACATAAATGTACAATTACAAGATGATTCAAAATGAAAATGTCTCCTTGGTATATATAGGAGACTAGGAGGTATAATTACAACAATTGGACTAAAGCCAACATAAATAAAATAACATTACTAATATAATATGCCCCAATTAAGGGGTAATGAGCCATTATTTAGATATTAACAACATGTCTATTTTTAGTCAGTGGATTCCTATATGTAATACCATGGGAAAATACCATGGGTTTCCAAAACCATTGGCTCATAAACCACCATTAGGAAAATTCCTATTTTTTGGCTACTATTAGGCGAAATCCTATTTTTTAGCCACCATTAGGCAAATTGCTATTTTTAGGAGATAATTCTTATTTCCTTAATTTTAGGAGATACTTCCTATTTCATGGCTATAGAGCACACTTTAGTAAGAATATTAGCCTCCTAGGGAAGTGTATATTACCCTTGGAGCTAACTCACTTCACTTATTTAGTGAATTTCCATAATTAGAAAATTCTCACTCAGTTAGGACTTTAGTTCCATTCTTGGAATGTAGTCGCATTCTAGGAGATTCTTTCTATTATGGAATGCATGTTGAATTCATGTATATTTCTCACTAATTTTGCACCTATATTTTTTACCTTTTCGTATTATTATCAACTTTTGACTTTAGTTAATTGTTGCTATTGGGAGAAGTTACTTTTTTACTTGAGCATGCATATGGAAAACCCAACCTAGTGCGCATTACTCCTCATGTGGAGAGTCCTATATATTGTACTCATTATCAACGATTAATACATTTTGATTAGAGTTGGTTTCTTAGTCTCTTATTTGTGAAGATTGAATCTGTTTTTCTCTCTCCTCTCTCTCTTTTGCAATTAGCAAGTGTAGTATTTCCTTCTCACAATTAGGTCTTGGATTGTGGTTTAATCCTACATGGTTTCAGAGCCATTATTGTGAGGTAGTATTCACATTTATTGCATGTTTATAGATTAGATTGGATATCCCATAGAGAGCTATGGATCAACCATATACTTCAGTGATTTTGACACCCTTCAACTACTTTGAGTGGCAGCCCAAGATAGAGCTTCTACTTTGAAGCAAGTGTTTGTATATGATCACCATGGGGACTAAGGTTGAGCCTATTTCAGCCATAGAGAAATAACAATACTCCAATATAATGGATGAATCCTATGGGATATTGTTCTTGATCATATCTTTGTATCTTCTTTTTCATGTCGATACTTGCAGGACTCCTAACGATGATTGGAAAAAGTTGAAGTATTTTCTAAGAAAGAAATGAAATCTAAGAGGTCACCAGCTGGAGAATGATATAAAGGCATTGAATCCAAGAGATTTTGATACCCTACATGACTACTTTTGTAAGTTTAAAACTTTTATTTCTCAATTTAAGGCTTGTGGAATTGATAAGAAAGATGAACAACTAATCTTTTCAATTCTAACAAAACTAGGACCAGAGTATTTTGTCTACACTTCTTATTTTCATACTACTAGGTTAGATATGGAGTCTACATGGAATATTCCATCCCTAGATGATTTCATGGAGTCACTTATCCATGAGAAAACAAATTTCATCCAAATAGGGGCACTTAATAATTCCAATCTGCATGCGCTTATAGCTCAAGGAAGTTTAAAGAAGAATAAGTAGAAGAGAAAGGGTAAGAAGGACCAAGAAAATAAGAAGGAAGGTAAACAAAATTCCACAGATGAGAGTTTGAGTTCCAAGGAATCAAAAGGAAATAAGGAGAATACAAAATTTTCCTATTGTAAAAGGGGGTTCCATCCTGATAGTTCTTGCATGAAAAAGACCATAGATCTCATGGCATAAACACTTGAGAAACATCACCTCGAGGATTTTATTCTAGATTATGCAAGGAAAAATCCATCATCAGAAAGAGGTAATGGCCATGAATTACTTGTTATTTAATCTTATCCTAATGCTTGGTTGCTTGATTCAGGGGCTACCCATCACATGGCCTCATTGGATATACTTTTCTCATACTTGGAGATTTGTTCTGCACCACCGATATTCACGAGAGATGATTCTCCTACAGAGGTGTGCAGTAGGGGTAGAGTTGATCTAGACCATGGATTCTTTCAAGATGTACTTCATGTTCTGAAAAGTTCAGTGAATATTCTATCCATCTATCAAATCTCTCATTCAGTTTCAGGGAAGAAGGTGGCTTTCACTCCAGACTCATTTATTATTTCCGACTTGTCAGGTGGTTCAAAAATTGTCGTTGGTGAGGTTAATCACCATTCCATGCTGTACACCTTCGCTCACTTCACTCATAAATCTGATTATGTATCTCTTCTAACACATGCTAATTAATATTCCAGGTTGTGGCATGGGAGGTTTGGGAATCTGAATTTTAAATATTTAGATCAACTTAGTAAGGGTGGAATGGTAGATGGATTTCCCAACATTCAATACACAGATGGAGTTTGTCAAGGTTTCATACTAGTAAAAAATCCTGAGGAGACGTTCAACACAGGTAAAGCATGGAGGACATCATCACTTATATATTTGGTTCATAGTGACATTACATGTCTTTTCCCACACCCATCGATCAATAAATCTAAGTATTTTCTTACTTTCAATGATGATTTTTTGATATATACATGGGTCTACTTTCTCAAATTACAATCTGAGTTCTTTGAGTCTCTTAAAGATTTCAAGCATCTAGTTGAAAACCAAATAGGGAAGAGGATTAAGAAGCTTTGTACAGATAATGGAGGGGAGTATGTGAAAAAGGATGTTGAGAATAATTTTTCAAAATAAGGTATAGATTTGCAACACACGGTTCCATATACTCCACAACAAAATGGGGTAGTGAAGAGAAAGAATAGGGCATTGAAAGAGATGACCAACTATATGTTGCAGGCTAAAGAAATACCTCCAAAGTTATGGGATGAAGCTATCAACTATGCAACCTACATTCATAATATATGTACTCATAAATAAGTCGAGGGAGTCAATCCATATGAGTCTTGGAGAGAGAATAAATCGAAAGTCACTCACTTCAGAATTTTCGGTTCTCATGCATGGGCTAGGATCCCTTCCGATAGGAGGAAAGCTATGGAAGATCAGAGTAAGGAGTGTATTTGTGTTGGATACACAGAGGGGGTGAAGGGATACAATTTATTATATACTACTTCAAATAAACTATTCATTCAAAGGAATGTTAATTTTGAAGGGGGTCCTTCACAGGTACTTCCAGAGCAGTCCACACCTCAATCTCCACTGCCACTAGTTGTGAAACT